>SNQJ01S0033766.1:41741-54016 GCA_010110895.2 Picea sitchensis
TCACTTGTGCTTCCCTCCTGATCTCTGGACTTGATCTGAACTTAATCTACCTAGCAAGGGTACAAACCCCAGTTTGTGCACCCTCCCTTTTGCCTCAGAAAACTCGAAGGAAATGATTTTCTCCCTAAGAGAGTGGCTATCTAATGAGATAAGCTGACTCTCAAAGGTGGAAGCATGGAAAACGGAGTCACCAGGAGGTATCCATGAAGGAAGGTGCACTGGTTATTCTTCAGAAACCCTAAAAATGAAATTGTCATGAATGTAAAATGCAAACACAGAAAAGAAGACAACCAAGACACATAGCTTCATAAGAAAAGGTAAGAATGATTTATTTTAGTCATGGTTCACCTTATATACCAAGGGAACCAATTATTTTACATATATTTAATTCATCATCAAAGGTGAAGAAGTGTTGTACCTAGGTGATTGACTTGTGCGCCCTAGGTGGGCGTTCCCCTAGGTGGCCTCCTTGGCCCAATTCCTCCATGTTTAGATCTGGAAGCATCTTGTCTTCCATGAGAAGATGCATAAACTTGTTGTGAAATACATCAGTTGTGATCCACTTTGCCTGAGCTGGATTTTGGCCTTGGCAGGCTACCAGATAGGAAGTGTAAGTCTGGTGTCTTGTAGAGCGACTTCGAGTGTCCAATATAGTGTCTTTGTCCAATGGGAGTTGGAAATTAGGAATGTTGTCCAATGGATGAGTGATGGTGACTAGTTCTTCCAAGAGGGAAGGCTCAAACAACTTTAAGTGATTTACATTAATGACATTGTGGATTCCGAGTTGTGGTGGAAGATCCAACCTATATGCATTTTCTCCAATCTTATCGAGTATTGTATATGGACCATATCTGATTGGAAGAAGCTTGTGATGGTGTCCTTTGAAGCACTTCTTATCCAAGTGTAACCAGACTTGATCCCCTGGTTGAGAGGCCATGAAGGTTCTTTGTTTGTTATGGCACTGCTTGACATGATCTTGGGCTTATTTTAGTGTTGATGTGACTACACTGTGGCATTGTGCAATTTGTTGGAGAAATCATTGAGCTGACATTTGTTCCTGTTGTTGATGGAAGGTACCTTGAGGAGTTGAAGTGAGTGGAATCTTGGTTGGAGATGATGGTTGGAAGCCAAAGAAGACTTCAAAAGTTGAAAAACCTATAGAAGAATGTGTTGCCTTGTTGTAGATATGTTGGAGAATGTGTAAGTAATTGTCCTATTGTTTTCTGCGCCCAAAGTGAGTTTGGAGAGAATGCACCAAGACTCTTTTGAAAACCTCTGTTTGGCCATCCGTTTGAGGATGGAATGCAGTATAAAACTTGAGGTGGCACCCTAATAGCACCCATATGATCTTCGAAAATGTATTGAGGAAGCGAGAATCTCTGTCTGAGATGACACTTCTTGGTAGGCTAAAATGGGTCCAGACATGACAGAAATAGAGTTTTTTTATTTGTGTTGTTGTAGTAGTCTTTGTGCATGGGATAAAAAGTGCCATTTTGCTGAAGCGGCATACCACTGCCTAGATGGCATCATGTTTATTTGGGGTTGTTGGAATTCCATTGATATTGACTCCCAAGGCCAATAAGGAAGTGGCATCGGTTGATACAACCCATGCTTCTGGTTGGATGACTTGGATTGTGAGCATAAGGCACAAGATCTGATAAATTTTTCAACTTGAGGCTGCATGGAATGCCAATGAAAATGGCATTGTAGATGTTGGGTGGTCTTTGTGGTCCTAAAGGGGCCCCTGTAGGCTAAAGAATGTGCTTCCTTGATGAGCAAGAGAAAGTCTTCCAAGTGTGGAATGCATAGAAAATTCAAGTTATACAACCACCCATCCCGAATAGTGTAGTCTAGGAAGGGGGTCTGATTGATCATTGTGGGGCTTTGCAATGCTTCCCAAATCTCTCGAAAGTCGGTGTCAGTAGCATACTAATCTTTCCATGTGTCATAAGTAGCACAATGTACTTCTAGGATGGAAAGAACTAGAGTGTGAGGTCGACTTCGGAAATCAACCATTTTATTAGAAGTGCCTTTCTTGTATCTGATGACTAAGTGAAATTGTTGAATGTAGGAGGCCCATTTAACGTGCCTTTGTTCTTGAATATTTGATTGAGAGTTGATGAAAATCAAAGGATGATGGTCGGTATGCATAATGGTTTATTTACCCAACGAATAATGCCTCTATTGTTCGAGTGCTTGCACTAGACTATAAAATTCCTTGTCATAGGTACTATAATTTTTCTTTGTCGGACAGAGTTTTAGAGTGGTAAGAAATAGGGTGTCCTCCCTATTTAAGTATGGCACCAATAGCATATTGTGAGGTGTCAGACTCAATCTCAAAGGGTTGGGAGAGGTCTGGCAGATGTAAAATAGGGGATGAGTAGAGGGCGTCTTTGAGATAAGCATAGTGAGTAGTTTATTCTTTGTTCCAGATGAATGTAGAAGAAGTATTTGAGATCTGATGCAAAGGTCGATCAATATTTGAAAAAGAGGGAATGAAATTACGATAGAAATTGATGCCACCCAAAAACCTTTTCAACTCTTTAGCTGAAGAAGGTAGTGGTCATTGTTTCAATGCTTGCATGCGAGCTGGATTTGGTTAAATGCCCTCTGAGATGACCACAAAGCTGAGATAGGGGACTGAAGTCTCACCAAAATAGGATTTCTTCTCTTTGACTTGCAACTTGTGTTCTTGGAGAATTTGGAGAACTTGTCGGACATGTTGCATGTGAGTGTCCCATGTCTGACTGAAGATGAGAATGCCATCTAAGCAGATGACCACAAATCAACCCAAATGTGTTCTGAATATGTCATTGATGAGCCTCATGAAAGTGGTTGGGGCGTTGATGAGACCGAAAGGAATGACGTTCCACTCAAAAAGACCAAATTTGGTCTTGAACGTTGTTTTCCAAACATCATATGGGTTCATTCGAACTTGATGGTAGCCGACTGCCAAATCCAATTTAGTAAACCACTTAGTTCCTTGGAGGGTGTCGAGTAGTTTCTCAATCCGGGGAAGGGGGTAACATTTTTTTATTGTGGGTTTGTTCAAGGCTCGGTATTCTGTGACAAGGCACATTTCTGAGGTATCTCGTTTAGGGATGAAAAAAGTGGCATAAGCATAGGGAGAATATGAAGGTTGGATGTGGCCAGAGTTGATGAGGTCAGTCAGTTTTCTTTCCATTTCCTCAGTTTCTGTTGTGGCCAACTGATAAGTAGGGGCGTTAGGTAAGGCAGATCTGGGGATCAGATGAATGAAATGGTCAAAGTGGTGGGAGGGGGGGAATCCCTCCTGAGGTTGAAATACCTCTACAAACTCGTGGAGGAGGGGAGTCATAGTTTTAGGAACAGGGTGCATTGTATTGTTTGGTGTTATTGGGTGCACCAAACAGAGAGATAAACATTGGTTTAAGAGTACATGTGGGATTTTTTCTTTGGTAGAAGGGGGTTTGGGTTTTGTTACAGTTAAGATATAAGTGTGGCCTTCTTTGGTAATTTTGTACAGGTGGGATTTGGCTAGATAGATAGCATTTCTTTGGGTTTGGTATGGGATACCGAGAAAAAAATCCGCACAATCCAAGGGGGAGACATCACAGAGGACAATATATTTGAATTGGCCTATGGAGAAAGTGACTGGACAATGCTTTAAAACTAGGAGGCGAGGGTCGTCCTTTTGGACCCATCTGAGTTGATAGGGTTATAGATGTGGAGTGGTGACAATATTAAGTTGGTTGACAAGGGCTTGAGACACCAAATTTTTCTCACTTCCATTGTCCATAATCAGTAAAGCCAAGGCATTTTTGATTTGGCAGTTATGGGTGAAGAGGGTTTGGGTTGATGCGTTTGAATCTTCCTTGGTCATTATAATCAATGAGGGATCTACTTCTATGGGATTTTCCAGAGGAAATTATTTGGTATCTTCTACTTGGGAAGGCACAATGAGATCAGTGAGTAGAGTTTTGTTGGTTCTTAGATTTTGGAGGATTCGACAATCTAAAGAATTGTGTCAAGTAGTTTTGTGGAATGAGAACCAAGGTGTCGTTGTAGTTGTATTGGGTGTGGGGTTTTGAGTCTGAGGAGGTGGAACACAGGCTAAGGGATGGGAGATGGATGGTTGAGAGGTGGGGGGGGGTTGGTGTAAGGGCAGGACTGAGGAATACGACCTCTAGGAGTGACTTACCTTTCAATAGCCAAAGATCTCTGAAATGTTTTATCTAAAGTTGGATTTTCAAACAACTCCACTTCTCAACTGAATTGAATTAATAAAACAACCACAAATTTTAATATGAGTACCTCTTTCGGATATGGAACATGAAGTAAGAGGCACATCTTACAGAAGAAGTCTATGTAGCCTTACACTCCTTGTGAAGGGATTTATTGAAGTTGGTGCCATTTGATCCATAAGGATTGCACATATCTAGGTGGTTAGAAGTGATTTCTCAAAGCTTCAAAAAGTTGAGCCCATGTTTTGATGGGTTTCGAAGTAGAGGATTCTGGAGCATCCCCAATATCTATCACAAATGTGGTCTTCTCTTACTCTGTATCCCACCAATTTTGTGCCAGTCCTTCTAATTGCAAGGCAAAAATCTAGAGTTTTCTTTCCTCAATAAATCCTGGACATGTATTGAAATAGGTGGATAGGCTACAGATCCAAGAATCCACCATTTCACCATTCGTTTGCCCAAAAAACTTAGGCAGTTGGATTCAAATGTCCAACCGGAATGGATCTGGATTTTTTTGTTGTTGCATTATGAGAAGCTCATTGAGGATGGAGGAAAGATCTTGGATGGGATTTGATGTGTTGGAATATGAGTCGATTACCAAAGGATCTTTGTGTGGAGGCATTGTGAGGCTAGATGAAGATAAAAGGTGCCCCTAGGTTGCAATGTTGAACAAAGGACTCTATTTTGAGAATAAAGGACTCAAAACCCTAATGCAATGGAGCTTGAACGGGTCTAGAGGGAGATATATCTATTGTTTTAGATCTGTGGAGCTCCTCTCGGTGGAAATGGAGATGTGGGAGCCCTTGGGGCTTATGAGATCCGTGGATCTTCTTGCATAAAATGGAAACCCTAGAATGTGCAAACTATGGATTATTTCATGAAAAGCCCCCCCCCCAAAAAAAAAAGTTGGCTCAATCTTCAAGATGGGAAGATTTTCCATGGATATTGAGGCGCTGATGCCAATTGATCTTCCCAATAAGGAAATCTATAGGATAAGGTGACCACGCAAGCCATAGCTTGGTTTTTGACCAAAAACTCTCCTCAGGGGCACAAATCGAAATAGGGGCTCCCCATTAGTTTGGGTGACCAAGCAAATGGGTATCCAAACCGGGGTGATACAAGAGTGACCAAAATGTTTTGGTGATATCAGAGTGACCTCTGGGGATTAGTGGGACAATTCCAGTGCATCCATGGAAGAGGGCGCACTCACTTCATTTCCACAAAGAAGAAACCAGCAAGGGCGCAAACCCTAGTTGGTGCACCCTCCCTTCTGCCTCAGAAAACTCGTAGGAAATAATTTTCTCCCTGAGAGAGTGGCTAGATAATGAGATAAGATGGCTCTAATAGGTGTAATCATGGAAAACAAAGTCACCAAGAGGAATCCATGAAGGAAGGTGCACTAGTTATTCTTCAGAAACCCTAAAAACGAAATTGTCGTGAATGTAAAATGAAAACTCAGAAAAGAAAACAACCAAGACATGTAGCTTCAGAAGAAAAGGTAAGAATCCTTTATTTTAGTCTTGGTTCACCTTATATACCAAGGGAACCATTTATTTTACATATATTTAATTCATCATCAAAAGATGAAGAAGTGTTGTGCCTAGGTGATTGACTTGTGCACCCTAGGTGGGCATTCCTCTAGGTGGCCTCCTTGGCCCAAGACTTTAAAAGGTCACCTGCGCACTTATTGCACCTACTATGCATAATTTTGCACTATCTCTCCTAATATTCCGTTCTTCAAAATTTTAAGGCCTTCGTCTGACTTGAGTGATCTTTGTGCACACCTTGCGCAATTTCTCCTAAGATTTGGGAATTCAAAGGGCCCATCTGTGCACTTCTGGTGTTGGCACTGGGCATACTTTGCATTGTGGCACTTAGAAGATAAAATTTGAATCTTAAAAAAAAATCTTAACTCATTCTCATAATAGACAATCACACATACACATAATTACTTCATTAGAGTGTCTTTTTAGTTCAAAAAGTACAGAGTAAGCTTCCAATTTCCTCTCAGTGTTTGAGAACCTTTCTCTTCTCTTTGTTTCTCTTTCAAATATATATATATATATATTATTCTAACTCATAGTATCTACTCACTTCGTAGTACAATGGAGGGTTGTTACAATATTGAATAATGATTGATGCTTGTATTTCCTTGAGGGAAGAGATTTTTTTTTAATGGTGAGTAATAATTATATGATAGTTTTCATAAAGAGATGTCATATTATATTGATGATGGTTAATTATTATTATTGTAATCTTTAAGGGAAGGAAAACTTGTCTATTATTTGAGGATTTGAATGATTAAATTTGTGTTATGATTAAGTACTTTATTTTTTTTTTAATCCCGAGTCTAGATTTGAGTTTGGGTAAGAGAATTAGATGATTTTGTGTTCCTCAAAACAATATCCATTCTTGAGACCTTAAATGGTCTAAATCAATAGGATGAATCCTAGACTTGAGACCTTAAATGGTCTAAATCAATAGGATGAATCCTATACTTGAGCGTTGATTATGTGTCTTAGAAGTCCTAACCTTGTAGGTAGGTTGGATGGGTACATATCCTCGATGGCTTTATGTTATGATTTATTTTGTTAGTAGAAATGACGTTGTATAATGAAACTTGCAGTGTAGGATGTAAATGAGAAATTAATTTGTAATATTGTAGTATGTCAATGTCGAGTAACATTTGTTCTTTGATGTTAAAAAAAAAATGTACCACTCTTGTACTCACTTACATTTATGTCGTAACAGAGGGGTTGCTACAGATACACCCCTCACATTATTTATTTCCACTCATGGTCATCATCCAACAACATAAGGTGGCACACACCAAGGAAAACAAGCATAAGACATGGATCATACAACCTAAAACAACTTTGTTCAATCCACTCAAGATAATATTGACCAACATGAAGGTTCTAAATAAAACACACAACATGAAGTTTTTACATGTTCAAGGTACAAAGGACAATCCAGTAAGGGAATGACTAAGAATATAGGACAAGTTGGTAATCGACCATATTGTTGTTTGTATGTGATCCAAAAATGATATTCATCAAAGTGTTTATATAAACCCTACTTATCCTCATGATTAACTTCAACAAACGATGTACTGACTCCCGCCATCATCTCTCAACTATGAATCAAATAAAATAGACTAACAAGAGTTAGAGTACAAGTTTCTTGTTCTAGTTTATGAAGTTGACCATCTCAAATAAGAAGAGATGAAATACCAAGAAATGAACACTGGTATTTGGTGGAAGAGTGCAAGTCCAACCCACCTCAACGAAACAAAAAAGTCAAGGGCCTAACACATTACAAGGCACACCAGGAAGCCAAGGAAGGAATACATGAGATAGAAGAAAATTCATTGAAGCTCTACAAATCACAAAGGATTTTGAGACTAGGCATAAGGCCACCACTATGAAGTGCCTGAATAAGTTAAAGGAGAAGGTCAAGCATTGTAGGTTTACACCAATTATAGGAATATTGATGAGGACCCATCTCCTCTCATTTATGACATGGGAATCTACAAAAGTAGGAACACAAGGTTTTCCTTAACCCTGAAATGAAATCTACAATAAGACTGAGGGGTTGGTGGGTTGACACTTGGATTCAATTGCAAAGAGGAGTAACATAATAATATAATAAATTAGAGAATATCTATACAAATCAAAAGACAAGTATCGTTTTTTGTTACAAGACATGTAGGGTTCAAATTGGGCTCAAGAGGATGAAGAAGAAGGAGAAGAAGAAGAACATAAAGCAGATGAGAACCTACAACACCTTATCTCCTTAGATGAAGAAGCCAAATAGAAGAAAAAAAATATTCATAAGTTTGTTTATGATAGATGTTCATCAATTTGTTTATGATAGAATGTATATGCTAGAGGTTAAGATATGTTATAGCCTACTGTTTTACATTTATATTTATCTATAAATAACAAAGGCTAGAACATATTGAAATAATGTCATATTTTGGTCTTGAAAATGCTCATGCCTAGACATTGATAAGTCATAATAGAGGATTTAGGTTGAGATACCTATTTCAATCTCTATTACCATGTGTATAAATATTTTTTCACACATGTTATGTAAAAACATTGATATGCCTTTTATTTATAAAAAATAATCTTTTATAAACATTCACCTACTTTTTACTTATAATTTTATAATTTTTTTTTTATAATGTTATATAATATTTGAAATAAAATTAAATTTGGAAAAAAAATCATTTTAATAAATTTAAAGTGATATAATGTAAATCCTCTTGTGTCTCTAGAACAATTTAAATTAATTTTCACTAACTTTTACTAATGAAGATTGTGTCTTTAGAACAATTTAAATTAATTTTCACTAACTTTTACTAATGAAGATTGTGAGTTTGAGTCAAAACAGTTTTGTTTGTGTTGGAAATCCATTGCGTACATCCAAGTTTTGAAAAAAATAAGGGAAATATTGAACGATGTTAACGATTATAAAAGTGAAAAATATAAATTTAATGAAAGAACGATGAAAATTTGATATTATTATAAAGAATAATTATGTGTTATTCTTATTTCAAGGTAATGTATGTAAGATTTCCTCTCTTTTCCATAATATTTAAATGGAGTATAACTTAGCAACCTACAATATTGATTGGTAAGTCCAAAAGATTAGAATGGATCTCAACCTATGATTTAAGCTTCCTCATAATCAACATATCCTGGGAAAATATGTTTCTAACAAACCCTTATTAAATTAATTGTGGTTGATCTTCATTTAAATAATAACGATTTGAATATAGTGATGTTATAGTAAAATTCAGTGACAATTTAATTTCATGCAATTATTGTTTGTAGTGTGGTAAAGAATTGTGAGTTTTTTTCAAACATAAAAATATTAAAAAAAAGAATGAGAATTTAATTTATAAATTATCAAATATATTAAGTATTGAGAGGGATTAAATTTTTTAAGGTATATTTTTTTTGTCATTTAATATAAAGGAATCACTCTATGACATGGAATTAAATCATAAAAATTTATACCTTAAGAAATTTGATTCCTCTAATTACTTGATAGATATTAATTTAAATTGGTTTAAGTTTTTAGATGTTGTGGGATACATGTAACATAGGTAATTATTTATTTAGTTATATAATATTGACACTATTACAAATATAATATTAAAAATATCAATTGGGGTTTGAATGTGAACATAAAATATCAAAGCATATTCATAACTTCAATAGATATTAAACAACACCTCCCAAAATCTCTTTGTTTAATCTCAATACACCTTTTCAATTTTAAAACTCCATATTTTCAATATACATTTTAGGTATTCATTTTTTAAGACAATTTTAATATCCTTTTATTCTTTTATTAATACTTTTAATATACTTATATGGCACAATTTTTCTAAACAAAAATGGGGATTATATGTGAATTATAGAATCCCATAAAAAAAAAATCCTAACTATCAATAAAAAATTCACAATTAAAAGAACAATTTGTGAGAAGATTAATCATTCCATAGCCCAAAAGACGGCTTATGTTAGTCGATTAAATTTTGAAAAGTTTCCACTGCTTTGATCGTGTTATCCATTTAATGATCGAAGATTTATCACCGCCACATCGTTTCAGTTTTGACCGATCGAATTTCAAAGAGGCAATGAACCATCAATGATTTAGGCACATCAAAGGAGAAAGTTAACCAAATAATTGTGTGTGTGTGTGTGTATAATTTGATTTGAGAGACAGAAAGAAAATTAATAATGCAATTTTGAGAGTGTTAACGTGGGATTTTATACTCTCTTCATGTTTGAGTATGAGTTTGTAAACAAATGTTAATATTCAGATTTATTAGAGAGTATTTATTTTGTTGTAGCATGTTTTCTATATTAGTTCAAAAACTTAATTTAAATCCTTATGTTGTGTAGTGTTTTGTTGTAGAATGCTATTGAGTTTTTAGTACAGAAGTAATGGGTTGATTTACTCTAGAACACAATTATTTATTGAAGTTATTTTGTTGTTGCGATCTAATTTTTAGTTTGTTGATGTAATTCCCTTGTTTTGTTATAACTTTGTTTTGTTGTAATAGCCTTTTACTCTCTGTCGAAACACCTGTTGAAAAAGTTGTTGCAGAACAGAGTATCGATCTTTGTTTATGATGCATGAGTGCCTCACTTAAGTTTTCGTTGTAATATCTCTTTATTGTTTGTTGAAACAATTGTCGAAACACGTGCCAAAACACATGTTGAAACAGTTTTTGAAACATGTTTTGAAAAAGTTGTGGAAACAATGCTTGTAGCTTATTGGTATTGTTACATAGTGTTGAAAATATTGTAATAATTGTTTATTGTTTCTTGAAGCACTTCTCTGCATCCTTCATTGTGGTATCATATCTAGTAATATTTTTAGTTCCTCATTGTAACTGAATACAGTTATTTGGAATTTGATATGAAATGGATACAAACAATAGTTTGGCTCAACGAGAGATTCTTGTTTTGACTGAAAGGAATTATGATTCTTGGTTTATCAGAATGAGAACAATTCTGCATTCTCAATATCTTTGGGAGTTTGTTACTTTTGGTTATCCAGATCCTATTGACCAAGCAACAAAAATGGTTCTGACAAATGTTGAGCGGATTTTGTTGAAGGAGAATAGAAAGAAAGACAACAAATCCCTCGGTATTATTCCACAAGGCCTAATGAAACCATATTTCTGAAGGTCTCAAGTGCAGTGTCTTCAAAATAAGCTTGGGACACTCTTGACAATAGCTATCAAGGTGTATCCAAGGTGAAGACTGTCAAGGTTCAGAATTTGAGAAGGGACTTTGAGAATCTGAAGATGAAGGACAATGAGTCAGTTGATAGTTTCATGACTGAAGTCATGAATGTTGCAAATTAGCTAAGGCAATATGGTGAATACCTCTCAGACAAGAGAGTAATTGAGAAATTTTGTATATCTTTCCCAAATAAATTTGAATCTGTATTTGTACCCATAGAAGAATTTAAAGTTATTAGTCTAATGCATATTGATGACTTAATTGGTTCTCTGATTGGTCATGAATCTGGGATGTATATATATGATAATCCATTAGAGAATGCCTCCAAATCCCTGCTGCATGTTACTAGACGAAGAGGAAGAGGAAGGTCTAGTAGTAGAGGAAGAGGAGGTCGACCTACTTATCAAAGAGACAACAAAAATGATTCAAAATATGAGGAGAAAACTCAAGAGAATTGTTCTAGTTTGGGGGAGTAACAGTAGATTCTCATAGCAAGGAAATCAAAGGTATGATAAATCTAAGATACAATGTTATTATTGCAAGAAATGTTGACATCATGCTAACAAGTGTTGGAAGAAACAAGAACATGTTGGAAAGTAGTATGCACACATGACAGAGGAGTCATATGATGACTAGAAACTTGTGTTTCTGACTTGTAATGTCACCCAAGAAAGTTCAAATGATGTTTGGTTTTTGGACAACGGTTGTAACAATCACATGACTGGAAATGATGACTTTTTCTAGTTTAGATACCAATATTGAGTTTGAATTAAAGTTGGGTAATGACATTAAGGTAAGAGTTAATGGTAAATGTGTGATTCATGTTTATACTAAGAATGATGAAAGAAGAAAAATAGATGATGTTTATTATGTACCTAGTATGAAATGCAATCTGTTAAGTGTTGGACAACTCATAGAGAAAAAGTACAAAGTGTTCTTCAAAAACAAGGTATGCACAATTTATGATAATTATCCATATAACGACCCTACTTAAATAGATGTATATGATTATTAATTATAATTAATTTAATAATATAATTGTCCTAAAAGATTAGCTAAACCATAATTATTTCTTAAAATAACATTAACTAATTAATTATTATTAATTAGTTATTCGTGATTGTCAATGATTAATTTAAGTATTAATCAACTCATTAATTAATAAGGTAAATAAATAAAAAGAGGATAATAAATTATATTATTAAATTAAGTTACGTACCCAAAAAGGGATAACATATTAACTACAAGGGATAAGATATTAAATAAAGGGGATAAGGGGCAT
>SNQJ01S0033766.1:60759-83720 GCA_010110895.2 Picea sitchensis
ATTTATGTGTTAAAATGCAAATGGATCAACTTTGCAACACAACTTTAATAGGATTTACTCATTCAAGATGCATATAAACAACAACAATAACAGTGAATAGAAAACACATAACACAGCAAATGATAAAGGAGTTCACTCCTCTCTTGGGCTACATCTCCTGGTCGAGCTTCCAATGGATCATTTGTATTATTTTCTCAAAGTGCTCAAAAATGTGCTTTACAATGCTCAAAATGCCGAATCGACTTCTCCAATGGCATTAGAACATCCAAAAACCCCTAGCTGGTCTTTTTCGACTCCTCGTTTGGCCAAAAATTGTAGAAGATAGGCTTCCTAGAAGTCCCCCTTCAAACTTGCTATCTCTGTATCTACAAATCGCACCCTTGTTGGCTCAACCTAGCCCACATGCACATTTAAGCATAAAAACTTAGCACCGGACGCAACTGCGTGAACCGTGCAAACTGTAGGATGGTTATGGGCGCACCTAGTCCCTAACCGTCAAGGGCAAGGTCATATGACCCATGTGACCGCGTGTTTAAAAATAAGGGCCAAGAGTTTACATAACTGTTTGAACCGAATTTAAATCCAAGCCAAAACGCATACCTGCGTGCACGTCATGATATAACAATGGTCATATGGAAACAAAATATGTGATCGAGGGCTGGGGCTAAGCCCCAGCCCGGACCCCCTCACCAACATACAACAAACTCAAATTCAAATAAATATGAAACCATATATATAACAAGGCATATGGTGTGGCGCATTGGCAATGCAAACTTTGCAGAGGTTATATGTGGGTAGAGGTCACGGGGTCAAACCTAGTGGACTCCAATAAAGTTTTATACAACAACCAATAATAAGGTGCCACGTGGCAGCCCATGATTGGGCCACGTGGCACCATACGACCAACCAAATACTTCCACGTGTTGCAATGTCATTCACCCTCATCTACCAACTTTCTGCCACTTAGCTCTACCATGTGTCGTACAGACTGCCATGTCAGCAGCCGTACGAATTGTACGGACTGTACAGTCAAGATCCTTTTTTTTGCATGTTTGTCATTTTGAACAGAACGCGATATATCTCACTCCCGACATCCGTTTGAACCCAAATGAGTTGCGTTGGGTTCGTAACGACGAGTCCTACACTCTTGTTCGATTTGAAGCAATTCCGAGCAATTTGAATGTTTGAGCAAAATTTGATCCCCTGGATCATTATGGTGGAAAACAAATAGGATCAGAGGTAAGTGATGAATCAAATCTACTTTATATTCATTAAGAAACATAATTAGAGGTCAAAATACTCTAGAATTTTAAGAGAATTGTATGAGAAAAATGATGAAGTAGATCAAATTTCAAATTTTTCATTAATTTCATATGATCTGGTAAATTTTGATGATATTGTTAAGAAAGAAGTTTGGGTAGAATCTATGAAGGAGTAAATTGATTCCACAGAAATGAATAACACTTGGAAACTTGTATATTTACGTGAAGATTAAAATTATATAGGTGTTAAATGGATTTACAAGATCGAGTTAAATGTTGAAGGTAAAGTTGAGGAGCACAAGGAAAGGCTTGTAGCTTAGGGGTTCAATCAATAAACTGATATTGATTATAATGAAACTTTTTCACCTATAGCCAGGTTTGATACAATAAGAATGGTGTTAGCCATTGCTTCTCATAACAAATGGTGTATGTACCAGATGGATGTAAAATCAACATTTTTAAATGGTTTTTTGGAAGAAGAAGTTTATGTGAAAGGACCTCCAAGATACACGATTGTTGGACAACAAGTTATGGTTTGCAGGTTAAAGAAAGTGTTGAATGGATTGAAACAAACACCTAGAGTATGGTACAACATAATTGATGAATACTTGAAAGGAGAAGAATTCAACAGGAGTCTGAGTGAACCAACATCGTGTACAAAGGTAAATCAAGAAGGTAAAGTATTGATCGTATGCTTATATGTTGATGATTTTATTTTCACCAGAAATATTTCAGTAGATGAGTTAAATATAGACATGAACGTTGAGTTTGAAATGATTGATTTAGGAATGATGAGGTATTTTCTAGGCATTAAGGAAAATAAATATGAAGATGGTACTTTTATTTGGAAAATTAAGTATGCAAAGGACATATTGAAAAGGTTTAGGATGGTGAAATGTAAATTGGTTGTAACAACAATTGCAACTGGCACAAAACTTAGTAAGAATGATGAGGGGTCATGTGTTGATCCAAATCTGTATAAAAGACTGGTTGGACGTCTTCTGTATTTGACAACAACAAGACTTGATATTATGTTTGTTGTAAGTTTAATTTTAGATTTATGGAGACTTCGAAGGATACTCATTGGCAAGGAGGAAAAATGCTCCCAAGATATGTTTTTGGAACAACTAATTATGGTGTCTTGTACACGACATATTCAAATTTTAAGTTGATTGGATATAATGATAGTGATTTTGTAGGTAGTGTAGATGACAAGAAGAACACATCAGGTTATGTTTTTAGCTTGGAGTTGTAGCATGGGATTCAAAGAAGCAACCCATTGTGACTTTATCATCTGTTGAGTCAGAGTGTGTTGCAGCAATAGAAGCTACATGTGAGACTATGTGGATGAGAAGGATTGTGACTGAATTGTTGCATGAACAACAAGAACCAACTCATATTTTTTGTGATAATAAATCAGCCATTTATCTGTCACGTAATCATGTTTTCCACAATAAAACTAAGCATATTGATACAAAATATCATTTTATTAGAGTGTTGATAAACAATGATGAAAGTTTTGTAGAGTTTGAAGATTTGAAGATCAGTTTGCAGACATGTTTACAAAGCCCTTAGCAAATGAATGATTTGAAATTCACAGAAAGAACATTGGGGTTTGTGAACTGTAACAATATTGTAGAGTTTTGTTTTTGGGTGAAATGATTAAGGGGGAGAATGTGCGAAGATTAATCATTCCACCACCCAAAAGATGACTTATCTCAGCCGATCGAATTTTGAAGAGTTACCACCGCCTTGACCCCCTTATCCATTTAATGATCAAAGATTTATCACCACCACACTGTTTCAGTTTGGACCGATCGAGTTTCAATGACGCAATGAACCATCAATGTTCAAAAAAGCCAAAATATGGTTTAGGCACATCCAAGGAGAAGGTTAAATGACTAATTGCATCTATATATATTTATGTAATTTTGATTTGAGAGACACTCGCATAAAATTGATAATGAAATTTTGAGAGTGTTAACACAAGATATTTTAGTCTTTTCCTATTTGAATATGAGTTTGTAAACTCATGTTAATGTTCATATTTATACTGTTGTAGCATGCATACTCAGTTTTCTATATCAGTTTGAAAACTCCATTTAAATCCTTATTTTGTTCAATTTTTTGCTAAAACTCCATTTAAATCCTTATGTTGTGTAGTGTTTTGTTGTAGAAGGTTATTGAATTTTTAGTACAGATGTGAGTTTTAGTTTGATTTTGTAATTCCCCTATTCTTCTATAACTTTGTTTTTATGTAATAATCTTTCTTTGTTGAAACAACCCATGTTGAAAAGTTGTTGTATAACAAAGTATCGATCTTTGTTTATAATGCAAGAGTGGTTAACTTAAGTTTTGGATGTAATAGTTATTTATTCTGATGAAAAACCCGCTAAAAGAGTTGTTGAAACAATGGTTGTAACTTATTAGAGTACTCATATATAATTTAAATAATACTGTAAAATAACTATATATAAAATTAAAGTATGCATTAAATAATTTAAATTTGATTTAAAATAATTTAAATATAAATTTAGTAATATTTTGTTATTATTATAAAATAAACTTAGTTTGCAAATACATTCCAGAAACTAAACAAACTTAACCATAAATTATATTTTAAATCTAAATAAATTTACTTTTGAATTGCAAATATTTTTATAATCTTAAAAAACTAATAAACAGTTGATGAGACAAAGATAAATCCTGTTGATCAACGATATGCTAAAATGCACAGGTACCATATACGAAACCTGCAATAGTATTTTTATTCGAACAAAATCAATATGATAAAAAAATGAAATGCTAATAAGTAAAATAGGTCATAGTTTTTATTTACAATGGGAAACGTGTCCTGGCATCTTGGTTCTCTTTCCTGTAATTTTTTAGGTTTTATATTCAATTTTTTTAAGTTTTTGGTGAATTTTTTGTTTTAAACAAACTACAAGTCTAAATTTGAAAGTTTATACAAATTACAAGTCTAAATTTAAATTTAGATTCAAACTATTCCAAAGAACAATTCGGTCGAATCTAATCTTTAATTGAATTTCGATACAAAGGGTCAATTTGGAAAGCATAATAGCGTTGAAAATAATACTAGAATGGTATGAAGTTGATTAATGGACAGATCATTAACCATCCAACTATATATAATCGGGAGCTAGCATACCCAGGTGCTTTATTTTGTGTACTCAAGTGAAGACATTAAAAGCATCCCGCGATAAAAAAAAAAAACTGAGAATCCTTGATATATTAGATGTACGTGAGATTAGTTGTAGTTGATATCTCTTGGTTAGGCGCAATGATCCCAAAAAATATCATTGGCATAATGTCCAAATTATTACACATGGTTATATGTAAAAATATAAATAAAATGTATGTCTGCGAAATTTTAAATTTGCATATCCTTGGTTGGTTACATGTAAAAATATAAATAAAATTTATGTCTGCGAAATGTTAAATTTGGATATCCTCGGTTGTACAATATACAAACTGGTATCGAACTAAATTTATTTTGATCTTAATTTATTTTGATTATAGGATAGTGAGAAGGGTTATCCCCGTCATGAATGTTGGGTTATTTAAATTTCTCAATAGTTAATTGGGAAGGTGAATAACTACAAGTAGAGGAAATACATATCTCTGTAACTAAATTATTATTACCCATAGACTAGGAAACGTTATGAGCCATCCTGAATTCCATTACTTATTTTTATGGTTGGGTAATAAATAATAATCAATATAATACATAATAATAATAAGTTGAAAAGGTGATGTAAAAGTTTCCTATTGATCAATGATATCTTATATGCACAGGTATCATATACAAAATCTGGAATAGTAATTTTATTCAAACAAAATCAATATGAATAAAAAACAAAATGCTAACTGGAAAAATAGGTCACAGAAGTAAATGCACTTTCATTTACAATGGAAAAATTTTCTGAGTATCTTGGTTCTTTTCATGTACAGCCAACAAACAACGTATTTTTTTTTTTTTTAAGGTTTTCCATCTATATTTTTAAGGTTTTCACTCAAATTTTGGTTTAATACAAATTAAAAGCGGAAATTTACACACCACTTCTAACTACAGGCCATGCCCGGCCATGCCCTCACAGTAACAGACCGTGGTTACTTCATATAAAAAGTTAAAGCTAATTACTTCTACTCTTACCATGCCATGTTGTGAAATGTAATTAGAGGTTAGGTGTAAAAAAAAGTGTAGAATTATTTCTGTAAAAAGTTAATTAACATGTAAATGTTAAAAGTTAAAAGTTAAGTAATTTCGATTATATTTGTATAAATATAATTTGTGGCAATTGAAAACTTAATTTTATAATTTTTTAATCCTAAAAAGTAATTATGAAAAAATAAACAAATTAAAAAATACAAGAAGACGTTATAACCATTAAATCTCATTCCTTATTTACCTCTATCCACTTAATTAAGTGGTAATTTTTCAGATTATTATTTAATAAATTAAAAAAACCTTTATTTAATAAATTTAAAGATATTTACTCTATCTGCAAACCTATTTGATTGATTAATAGACAAATATTTAATAAATTAAAACATATTTCTATTAAATATAAAAATATTTTATTAATTAATGGATAAACAAAACTTCCTAACCAAAATACTTTTGTTGCTAAGAAACTAAAAAGTGTCCTTCTCTTTCATCTGCAAATAAAGTCTGTATTTTTCCTTACAACTTGATGACTAAATATATGCCCAAAAAAAGTCTCGAGATTGTTTGGACATGTACTGGGCTCTTGCAAATTTKTGTACAGAGCTTCACGTTCATGCATCGACTGCATTTAGAGGAAAGAAGAGGTAGGTTTTATTTGTCAGCTGCCACATTTGTGAGCTGCCTTGGCGCATGCTTCACGGACTGCATGTTGC
Source organism: Picea sitchensis (assembly GCA_010110895.2). Taxonomy (NCBI): domain Eukaryota; kingdom Viridiplantae; phylum Streptophyta; class Pinopsida; order Pinales; family Pinaceae; genus Picea; species Picea sitchensis. Next base: position 66,924 of record SNQJ01S0033766.1, read on the forward strand.
ACTTGTTCACATTCTTCACTGGTACTCTTCGAGTGCATTCTTTTTCTTACATTTCGCCAATATTTTGTATGTCTTCCAAGTTTCTTGGTCCATCTTCACAAGTTTCTTCGACACATCACTTTAAAGATTTGGCATGGGCTATTTCACTATCACAACCAGAATATTTTTGGATCTGGTCGATATGTGCACAGACAAAATATAAAGTTGCAATCACCATCACAAATCCTGAGAGAAAATTGACAGTTGGAATTAGCATCAACCATCGTTCGAATTTTTGGGAAGAAATTAAACATGGAAATGTTTCCCATTACTATTTAATTAACTGCCGAGTAAAGGAAGAAGACATCTGATCAATTTTCATTTTGATGGGCCGGATTTGACCGTTGGATTAAGGAAGCCGACAAGCTAATCAGTTTTCATTTCGATGCGCTCATTTTGATAAAAGTACTAGAGACCAGAACAACCCAAAATAAATCGGAATCATCACCAGTGTCTGTGACAGAGAATATAAATGGAAGAAAACGCTTAACGGCAGAAAAAGCATTTGCAGTTGAGTTTGTAGATTCTTCATTAATATTAAGTAAGAAGATAAACGAATCGATTTTCATATAATATATTTTAGCTGATGTAACATTCAGAGGCGGTTTTATGTGTGATGCAGCTGACCTTTATATTTTTAATGAAATTTTGTTGCCAGATATTTATACAATATCATTAATTTTTGTTTATGTTTATTAATTAATTAATTAATATATAATTATAATTATAATGCAAATCATAATGTGAATTAGTAAATTGGATTTTAAGAAGGTAAGTTATTATTTGGGATTCTTTAGAATTTTAATGGTTTATTTTACTTTTTTAACTTCCTTCCTACACTTAGTTTGGTCTTATGGAATGAGTTCTTCATTTATAAATATTACTGATGCTTTTAGGTTTGGAGATATATGATATATCTTTGGCAATGATTATTTTTTCGAGTCTCATTGTTTTTACAATGTAAGTTGTTTCAATTTATGATTTATTTTTAGTTCTTCTTTTACTATTGTTAGTGTGTAGTCTTCTTGTTTTTTTATAGCAAAAATTATGAGATTCAAGGCTCTTTTGTTATGCTCATGATCCAACTAGATTAGCTTACTCATTTTATCTTTGATGGGTTTGATATAAATTTGTTTTACAAACTAATAAGGGCCAAATTGTTAGTTTCTAGTTTATCTCTTTAATCATATCTCTAATGTAGAGAGTTGTTTAGACCTCTCCTTATTGGGTTGATTGTTTCTTTTTTTCCATTTCTTGTATGTTATTCATTATTTTGTCTTAACATTGTCTTTTAACAATCTAAATTTCTCTCTACTCTCATTTTCTCTAATGATTCTATATGTTCATATAAACTCTCAAAGGTGATTTAGCTAAACCTCCCCTTTTTACATATTGGAATATGATGAAATGTTCATATGGAAAAAAAAAAAAATAAGAGAAAAAACTTATGCACCTCATTTATCAAGAGCAACAAACCATGATTCAAATTTTAAACCAACATTCTTCTTTGTTCTGCCACCATTCAAATTTTAAACCTCTTTTCCATTCTTAAATTCACCTCAAGTATAAATATAAATATAAAGACTTCACATTCACTCCAAAATATATATATTCTTTCAAATTTACTATAAATATAAACCTTCTAAATCATCTCATTTTTAAATATTCTTTTATTTTATAAAAATAATAATAATTTTTTTTTTAATATAAAAGTAAATAACAAATTAATTATAAATCAATTAATTTTATTAATATAAAGAGAAGGACGTGATGTTTGAAATCCCTTATGCACTTTTTGTAATGTGATTTCGTTTATGCAAGCTTTTCTACAAGAGTATATTTCCTTTAGCATCAATTACTTCTTTCTATTCTAATATTTTATTTTTAAATATAATTTTTATATTATATAATAAAATTTAATTAAAGAAAAATAAAATATAATTTTTATATTATATAATAAAAATTAATTAAGGTGTCCTTTAGGTGTAGGGTATTCAGGGAATGTATTGTTAAGCGCTCATTAATGTTAAAAAAAATAAATTTAAAAAAAATTGGATTGGTTTTAATTTTGAATTTTTTAAGAGTAGGATTTTGAGGTGTATAATAGATTTAAAGTTAAAATAACTATATTTTAATAATTTTATATTCATTAAAAAATTATCAACTTGAATTATATGTATTTTTATAAAAAATTTCATCTATGAATTATATATAGTTTTATTTTCATTTCTTTAAATTAAATAGTTTTTTTTTCATATTTGTGAACATTGTATTTTATATTTTTATTTCTATTTAAATATTATATTTATTTATTATATAATTTTATTTTCATTTCATATTTTTTTCTTATTTGTGGGTATTGTATTTTAACAAGTGTTCACAAATTATTGAAATACAAAGGAAGAGACCATTCTTAAAAAAAATGCTTATATTTTTAAATATATTTTATTTTATATAATATTAAACATTTTAAGTTTTTGGGTTAATTATTGAAATATAAATGAAGAGTATATTCTAAAAAAATAATATTAAGCATATTATTACATCTAAATTTATAAATAGAAATTGTAGTGTGATAAAGAATTAGAAAATAGAGAAAATTAAGGTATTATATCTCTCTATTTTAATTAATGTAAAGAAAATAATCAACATTCCCAAAATAAAGACAAACTTGCACTAGTTTCATAGTGAAAGAGAATGTTGGATAATTCTTAAAACATCACGGGAGAGGGTTCAAGATGAAAATCGCATGTACCAATTTCAAAATATATTACAATAAGGAACTTCTCTATTTCTAACACTTCTATGGTGATTTACTAACAGTTCTCTCAAAACTTTTCTAACACATAAATAAAATTCTAAATAAACCAAGTATTTTTCTTACCTTTTTGAAGGTGTCATAAAACCATCATCCTCATTATCATCTTAACTTTAATTTTTCAAATATTTTAAAATAAATATTTTTAAACACTTATAAATCCAAGTTTAACATAAATTTACTTTAATAATATATTACAGGTACAAATTTAATTAACTTTAATTAAAAATATATTTATTAAATTTCCCTTAATACATCTATTTATTATAAAATTTATCTAAAATGTATGTTCATTAGATTTATATTTTTATATTTTTATATTTATGGGCATTTTTACATGTTTTTTTCCATTTAAATTTTATATATTTTTATATTTATGGGAAAAAAAATTGTATATATGTTTTTAGTCTTTCTATTTGCATTTTATCACATATTACTTATTGCCAATTTATTTCAATATGTAATGTAATTCACACTCATCTTTAGCATACTAACACTTATATTTTCATCTAACTCAAATCAATATATTCTTTTGTTTTGCACTATATAGTTATGAATCAATGCACTCAATCATGTTATTGAATCATATTGCCTTGCATCATTATTAAAATTAATGCATCAACATGCTTTTACTATTTGACAATGTACCATAGTTCAAATCAATGCAGCAAATCATTCTAATCTTTTTTCATTGTTATTGAATTTAATGTAGAGTATCTCTATATATCATATAAGAACTAGTTAACTAAATACTTATACTTTGTGATGGATGAAAACATTTAAAAAACTAGGGTTCAACATAAATGACCTAATCACCCTAATATATATATATATATATATATGTTTTCTAATTTAAAATTAATTAACATATTTATATATTTTTTATTTATTTTTAATAAATGAATACAATTTAACAAAAACAATTACATAATTAAAACTTGCAAATTATGTTATACAAAATAATTAATTGTAAAATTGTATTTACATTGTTTCATATTTATCCTTCTGATCAAAATACATTAAATATATATTTAAACTTTTAATAATATTAAAATTAATAAAAATTAAATAAATCAAATTAATGATCACATAAATACAAAATTGTGAAAAAATTATTGTTTTAGATCACGTGAAACATGGATGGTACGCAAGTGAAATGTATGCACATTCCTCACAGTCTAGAAACTAAAAAAATGGTGTATATGACCATTCATCCCAATGTATTTCGATACGTGAAAATCCTGTATCAAAGGGTAAACAAACACAACTCAAAAGCTAAACAAGGAGATCTCATTACTTTAAAATTTCATTTTGATTTCGTATTTTCTATTTCCACGATAGAAACTAAAAAGTTAAATACATGAAAATCTCGTATCTAACCCTAAACAAACACACAACTCAAAAGCTAAACAAAGAGATCTCATTATTTTAAAATTCGATTTGGTTTTCTATTTCACAATGGAAACTTTGGTTTTCTATTTCACAATGGAAACTCCAAAGTTGATGAAAGAAAGAATATGGAGGAAAAATATATTTGTTATAACATTCAAAATGTTTGAAGGTAAATGTCAACACAAACTATAAATATTTGTAAATATTTAATGTAATATGAGAACTCAATTAAATCCGGGTCAATTAAATCAGGGAGTTGCCTTAAGCATGTTAATTATGAGATCAATGAGTGATTGAATTATAAGCAAATACAATCTATTTTTATATTGTTTTTTTTATATTTGATTTATGAAAAATAATCATGATTTGAAGAGGATAGAATTGTTTTTCATAAACATTTAGTAATATAATTTGTTGTCTTAATTATATTTTAATAAAAAATGAATTTGAAAAAGAAAAAAAACATAATAATTAATTGTTAAATTATTAATGTTTTTTACATTAATTGAATCAAGATACTTTTAATAAATATAGATTTATTTCTTACTTAAATTATCCAAATAATATTTAGACATTACCTAAACAAAATTCAAATGAAATAATATAAATCCATTTTAAATTGAATTTTTTTTAATGCATACATCTAACTTGTTTCAATATGTTTTATGAAGGAAGTTTCTTATTTATAATCTACATTATTCTATGATCTTTTTTTTAATTATATATATTATGATTTAAGAGGGAGACATTGTTATGAGTGAGACATTAATATTTCCTTGTATGTAATGTATATTGAATTATTATGAATTATTGGAGTTTTTTTGTATTATTGTAAATATTGTCTTGCAAAGTGTACATTACACCTATGTTGTTATTAGAATCTTAATTGTTAAGTGTATAGCTATGTTATTATTGGAATCTTAATTTTTAAGTGTATTATATTAATATTAGGTATTGATAGCTTTGTCTTGTATTATATTGTGAACTTTTAAATATTATTTTGAAGTTGTCATAATCATTTAATTTCTTCAATGTTTTTGATGTACATTGAACTTCTTATTCATCCTAAGTATTAATATGTTTTAAAGTAGTGATTGTATAATGCCTATGCATAGGTCATATTGTTACTATTGATATGTTGTTTTAAAAATGGTATTCATATTGTTATCTTGTAACATATTGTAAAGTCTCGGAGTATTATTTTAAAATTGTTATCTACATCAAATTTCTAAAGTTTGAGGAATATTTCAATGTTGTTAATGTACATTGAATTTAACCATCCAAATTATATATATATATATATATATATATATATATATATATATATAAACCCCAAAGTATTCATATTTTTAAATATCACTCAATAATATTACCAATTTACATCAACAAAAATTTATCTTTGATTACATAAAGTATGCATAATACATTTTTGAATATTTCTTCTCCTTAAATTAAATTTTAAAATTAAATTAGATTATATATTTAATTTTGTAGTAAAACATTGGTTTAAAATATATTTATGTTTTAGTTAATAAGTAATATCAAAACCATATAATTAAGAAGATGAATGGTTATTAAGTTTTAAGTGGATTTCCTTTAATTAATAGTTAAACTTCATAGATCTTTTAATTGTTTATTTTCAATATCTTTATATAAAAAGTTATATATCTTAAATTTTACTTAAAATTATCATTGAAATGTTTTTTATTCCTCATATTTTATTTTATTTTAAAWTTKTATATATTTATTTAGTATTAAATATAAACATTGTATCAACAAAATTATATTTAAGATAATTCCAAATCTCTTTGTTTCACATTATCCAATGACTAAGTAAAATAAAATTATTACATTATTCAATGATTATTTTCCACAAATTACATTTTAACCTTAAATTTAGATTTATTCTGCACAAATGATTAAATAAAATAAAACCTTAAATTTATATTTATTCTTCACAAATGACTAAATAAAATAAAACTCATACATTATTCTCCACCAATTAAATTTTAAACTTAAATTTAAATTTATTCTCCACAAATTAGATTTTAAAATTAACTTTAGATTACAAATCATTTATACATTTCAATTTTTTTAACAATGCTGCTGAAATTCCCCATGTCCCACATACGAAGGAGGGATGGGTAAAGTTTCCCATGTTCTGGTTTCCATGCTCCACACTACAAGGATGGACCAATCCTTTTCCACATAACTCGAAATAATAAAGTAATATGTTCACTATGAACTCCTTAACAATTCGAACCATGAACCTAAATCTGTTGTTAGTCAAATCAAGACCAATCAATCTACACGTTGAAAATATCTTATACACATGCAGGATCGAGTGATGGAAATGTTTCATACACATCCAGGATCGATTGATGGAAATGTTTCATATTGCATATTTATAATAATTGTAAAGTGCCTATGTCATTGAACAATCTAACTTAAAATATCTAACATTCTAATTTATAAAGCCACATCATATATGTAAATTTTGCAAAATATTCAAATTAAAACAGAGAAGTAGTTGTCAACTTAGAAAGTATATAAGAAATTTTGATATGTCATTTAACAATTTAACTTTAACTATTTTTAAAAAACATCTAACATTTCTAACTTGCGGTGGTATTATAAAAATTTAATATTTCTAACTTGTGGTGGTATTACATATGTAAAGTTTGTAAAATATTCAAAATAGAATAGAAAAGTAGTTGTGAACTTAGAAAGTACATTAGCAATTTTGAAAATGTTTCAGAAGTTTTAACTTATGCATTTTTAAGATATAATGTGAAAACAAAAATTGCTATTTAGATTTATTAGAAATTTTAACTTATGCATTTTTAAGATATAATATGAAAATAAAAATTGCTATTTAGATTTATTTAGGTATAGGAAATTGTAAATTAGGTTTAGTTTGGGTGGTGAAATTATTATTCTCTTTAAATATGTTATGAACATAAATCTAATTATGCTTAAGATAAAATTATGTTTGATAACTACTAATGAACTTACAAAACTATTATTGTTTTTATGAAATGATATTTTGTAATTCTAGGTTCTTTATCATTATAATAAATAGAAAATAAGAAAGGTTTTGTATCATTGCACCAAAAAACACTCTAGAATCCAATATGACATAGATGTTGTTATGTGATTAATGTTGTTGTATCACATGGAATCTGAAAAATAAAAAAAATTAACGAAAAAAACAATGCTACTTGTAGTTCATACAAGTATAAACAAATAAAATAGATATATATCATAAATTGTATCTAACTAATTTAAAATCATCAAACAAATATTTTTTATTGAGTTATTTCCAACAAGAAAATTGAACAATGAACTAAATTGAACAATGAATTGAGAAGCTTACAACCAACTCAATAGCCAATTGAACAATATGTAACCAATGGTGATCGGGATTGGATCATTATATTATTTGTTATCTATCTCGATGCTTTTAGATTGGAAACAATTGGAGGAATAATCTTGCAGGGCCATTTTAGTGGCACGTCTGAGTTTGGAAAATTCGTGTCTCGAACCTTCGAGAGCCATTTTGAGGCATTAAATGATCTTTTTTGGGGTTCTGGTGTTTAAAATTTGTGCCCACCCCCTTGATAGTATTCTACAGTATGATACCTTTTCAGTGATGTATATTGTGCGTCAATCGAAGTTCATATGCAAAATTTATTCCTCCTGCAATCTGACCTATTTGTTGACCACCATGGTACGAGAGGATGCCACGTCAACCCCATTACTCATGCATATGGGGTTAGCCAGGTATGTAATTTCAAAAATATTCTATAAGGTCCAAATACCTATCACAATTGAGGGTTAAGGAAGTCAGAAACCTAACCCTATATGGCTATCAGGATATGTTAAATATTAGGCCACTAGGAGGAGAAGGGGTTGCATTATTTTGCATTATATCTTGTCCCATAGGTGAGAAAAACATCTAAGAGTGGTATTCTGTGAGAATGATAGAGGATGAGATATTATGTAGTAGCCATACGAGCCAGAGGTCAAAGACAGATCCATAGAGAGTGTCTCTTTCTTTGTACTTGCATCATTTATATACCAAAGAAAAGAGAGCAAAACAATTTCACCTTCTAGTTGGGTTTTATCCCATATTAGCTTTATCAAGTCATATATTGTGTTTATCTATGGATGGTGTTATTGTATTTTATTGTTCTCTATTTTCCACATTTTATCTATTTCATGCATAAGCATAAAAATGAGTAACTAAGTATTCTGAAAATCTAAAGGAAAAATAAATTAATAATAAATATTTCAATTATGTATCAAATCTATTGTGAGAAACTATTCCACTGGAATATCCACGGAAGTTTACAAATCATATTGGTATTAGAGTAGGTTTTTCTTTTTGGTATTTGTGGGAAGGTGCAGGATCGAGGAATCGACTTAAAGAGAAGTCACAGAAACCCTATCCATGGAAGAAGATTATGTTCATAATAACCCTCGAGATTTGAGCAAATGGAAGCATAAGTTTTCTATATCAGTCACAATACGAACCTCCTTATGGTGTATCTAGCAAGAAAACTCAAACCGTTTGAAGATTATGGAGGATCTAACTCAAAGATCGGATTAGAGGGGAAATCGAGATATCGGGAAGACTCGGGAAAGGAATCTTCGAAAGAATCTGAGAAAGAGTAGTCGAGTTTGAGTGTCATGAACCATTCACAATCCTTATTCAATATGGAAGTGAAAGTGGACATAAATCCATACTGAGGTGAGATTGATGCATTAAAAATAGATTATTAGTTGCAACAACCAGAAGTTTATTTTAGTGTTCACCATATAGTTGAAGTGCATAAGTTTTTTTTTTCTATATTGAAGTTAGTGGGCCATGCCTTAACCTAGTGGGAAATACACATGGAAACACTTAGGCTAGAGGTTGATCCACCAGTAACTAGGTGGGAGGAATTCAAAACCCTCATCAAGTCCCAATTCTACCCTGTCGAGTATGTAGAGGACCAATGGATCTAGTGGCACTACTTCAGGAAGAGGAAAGGACAGAGTGTACAAGAGTACACCATTGAGTTTATAAATATGGTCATCATGTTGCGTATCTCTCCCAGGAACCCCAATGTACTCCTCAAGTGTCTGGGGGGTTTACACGGTCTTCTGTGAAAGCATGTGATTCTCCAAGCCAAGGAAAATGGATTAGGTGTGTGTACATGCATAGTACCCGAAAAACATATGCCAAAAGAAATGGCATCTAAGTGGTTCGAAGTAGAAAGAGAACCAGGAAGCTTCCAAGGAGGGGAAGAAGAAGTGGAAAGGGGGGAAATATTAGAAGAAAACAACCACTGCACATCATAGTAAATATCCCACGAACCATTGCAATCATTTCAAAATTGATGGCCACATTGAGGAAAAATGTTGTAAACTACATCCAAAACTAAACCTGAAGAACTGCAAGTATGGAAAGAAAAATAACCTTCTAGCCAAATATTTGAGCAGTCAGGTTGAAATTATGTCAAATGTGGATGAAAATATTTTCTACACATTCATACACAAGGAGATGAATCTGAGTATCCTTGATCACCAAGAAGAAAAGGAGATGGCCAATATCTTCCACATAAAGATTTAGGTCAAGAAGACCAAGATAGATGTTATGTTCGACTTTGTCTCACATGCCAATATCATAGCAGCAGGTATGGTCAACAATCTTGGATTGGAGGTTCATGATCTCCCTAGCCTCTATCCATTGGGTTGGATAAACAAGAATACATATATATTTAGGTAATGAAATAGTGTAAGATTAAATTTGCTATAAGTGTTGATTTTATTGATGAAGTGGAATTGGACATAGTACCCCTTGATGAATGTGGAGTAGTGTTTGGAATCCCTTACATGTATATGAGGTATGAAATATTCATGTAGAGATCCAACCAATACCTATTGATCAAGGATGGAAGTCCTACATTGTCAAAATGCATAAAATCAAGTCAAATATCTCACTAGAAAGTGCCAACCAAGCCAAGAAGTTGATTAGTTCTAGTGAAGACATCCATGGAAAGGTGTACTAAATAGAAGAAAAAACAGTTGGATTTTTTCGGGAGCCTAAAGGGATACCATCCAAGAGGGATGTGGAAGATGAAATATCATTTTTTCTAGTCTCCCCATGGTTGAATATTGGGTTGTATTGTGAACATGGTCTAGAAGAAAATGAAGTGAAGAAGCAGTTGCATCCATTGTTGGAGAAAGGTGTGATTAGACCAAGTATCTCACCTTGTGGGTTACCCATCATAATTGTTCCTAAGAAGGATGGGACTTGGAGAATGTGTATCGATTACAAGGCATTGAACAAGATTACACTGAAGAATCTGTATCCTTTGGCTAGGATAGATGATTTGTTGGACCAGTTGCAACATGCCAAGTACTTCACTAAGATGCATTTCAAATCATGATATCAGTAGGTATGATTCAAAGAACAAGATACTTGGAAGACATCCTTCAAGACAAGGAAATGTTTGTATGAGTGGTTGGTTATGTCATTTTTTTTATTCAATGCACCAACTACATTTATGAGACTAATGTATGGTGTTCTATATCCTTATCTAGATCCATTTGTTATTGTCTATTTTGATGATGTATTGGTTTATAACGCTATGTGGGAAGAACACATATCACATATTATGTAGGTGTTAGAGACTCTGAAAAAACACCAAATACTGGTCAATCTCAAGAAATGTGAGTTTTCTCAGCAGTCTCTGGTGTATTTGGGGTATGTGATTGATGGAGGGGATCTCAAGATATATCTTGAAAAAATGGAGGCTATCATGAAATAGTCGATTCATACACATGTCAATGAAGTTGAGAGCTTTTTTGGGGAAACACAATACTTGTAGAAGTTCATAGCTTCATTTTTAGTTGTAGTTGCACCACTCCATGCCATAAAAACTAGTTTTAAGAGTTTTTGGTGAGGGAATAATCAACAGAAGGCCTTTGATGAGCTGGAAATAAAGATCATTCAAACACCAATTCTTGCAATACCAAAATTGTAGAATCCCTTCGAAGTGGAGACATATGCAACTGGGTATGCTATGGGATCAGTATTGATGTAGGGAGGAAGGATTTCCTACTATCATTTAGAAGTATTTCATCGAGTGGTTCTCAACTACCCTACCTATGACAAGGAGCTCTATGCCTTGGTACACGATATCAAAAAGTGAAAGAACTATAAAATGGTAAAGGAAACCATCATCCACATAGATCAACAATCACTATAGTATTTGCAAGATGAGAGTAAGCTAGAATAAACTAGGAATTACAAGTGGATGGTATTTGTACAACAATTTTATCTAGTCATCAAGTCTAAGAAGGGTAGCACAAATAAGTTAGAAGACATACTTTCACGACAAAACACATCCAATATTACATATTTGGGTACTCTAATGTACATGGATTATTTTACCCATGATCCATACAAATAGGAATGCATATAAAATGAGGACTTCAAGGAGGTCTTTCTATAACTACAGGGCCAAATTCATGTAGAATCAGGTGATGGAAAGGTTAACTATTGTTTTTAGAATGGTTTACTCTACAAGCTCAACAAGATCTATATTCATAAAGGTGAACGATTGCAACTTATCAGAGAGGCTCACACCTCCAAGGTTGCAGGATATTTTGACGTTGGGAAGGAAATTTTCAGCTTACATAGGCATGCGTATTGATCCATAATGCCATAATATATAGCATGATATATTAGAGTATGTTTAATTTGTTGTACCAACAAACCTAACAACAATAAGCAAGGTCTATATGATCCCCTACCAGTACCCACTCGACCTTGGGAAATATTTTCCATCAATGTTGTGGGAGGTTTACCAACCACACTCAAGGTACATGACTATTTATTTTTGCTAGTCAACAAGTTCATCAAAATGTTGATTCTNCAAGGTCTATATGATCCCCTACCAGTACCCACTCGACCTTGGGAAATATTTTCCATCAATGTTGTGGGAGGTTTACCAACCACACTCAAGGTACATGACTATTTATTTTTGCTAGTCAACAAGTTCATCAAAATGTTGATTCTTACTCCTTTTAAAAAGACCATAAAGGGAAATGAAGTAGAAAACTTTCTCTTTTAATAGGTCTAGGTGCACTTTGGGATACCAATAAGCATCATCTTAGAAAAGGATACCAAATTTCTCAGTGTATTTTGGACTACATTGTGGGAGAATATGGACACTAAGTTGAAGAGGTCTACAACATTCCATCCATAGAAATATGGACAGATGAAAGTAGTCAACAAAACTTTGGTGAATCTTTTGAGGGGTTACAATTAGAGGCATTCAAAGACTTGGGATGGATATATATATATATATATATATATATATATAACACTCTTATAACATAACAATCCACACTTCTACTGGTAAGTCACCTTTTCAAACTTTTTCTAGGTATTTTCCACCTTCATCCTTAGATGTTGGATATGGAAAATAAGGAGTGAGGGAAGATCTCATAGGAGATGCATTAAAATTAGATTTTTTTATTTATAAGATCACGAAGATCCATTTGCAAGTACAAGAGACATTGAAGAAGTCACAAGAGAAGTACAAGGCTAAGACTAGCAAAAAATAGAGATAGAGTGGGAGAGAGAGCACAGTTATAGATTAATAAGGAAAGGCAACAGGGTCCTAGTAAGAATATTGAATCTTTGTGGTACGGTCCTTTTGAGGTATTGGAAAAGATGGAAGATAATGCCTACAGAATAATTCTACCCCCATACATATGCATTTAATTAGTAGTGAATGTGGGGAATCTCAAACTCTATGATCCCTCCATGTTGGATTAGGAGGAGGAGAATGTCGTTCCTGTTAGAAAAAACAAGATTCTGGAGAAATAAAATAAAAGAAAATACTTAAATAAAGAATAGAATATACACAATATAATAGAGAAACAAATATGCGTGGTTCACTCAGTTTGGACTACATCCACCATAGAAATTTCCAGGTCCTTCCTTTTTATTGTCTAGCAAAAGAAGGGATACAACCTACATCACACCCGTTGTAACTTCCTCTTCTTTCTCTCGCAGTCTCCTCTCTCAGAATACAATATTCACAATGATACATAGCCGCAATACATTTCCCTCATAAAAGAGGGTTTCCATCTATGGAAAAAATCCCTAACATAACTTATATTGTCAGATCTCCAACCTTATAATTAACAGTCTAGATTTACTATGAAATTACAATATACATTTACAAGGAAATTTTTTCTTGAGGGGCCCTCTTTCCCCTGGACCCTCCAGTCAAGGGATCGGACCCCCAGACCCCACAGGAGGGGAAATCCCCCCCTGTAAATCCCCTGAGTGGAGGGGTGTACATTCTTCTTGGGTGTAAAGTCTTCATGGGGTATAAACATGGATGAAAACAAATACCTCTAAATCAGAAAGATAATTAGGCTCCACAACCAACAATCTCCCACCTGGAGACTGATCTCAACAACTCCACCATTGTTTTATGTGTTGGACTATGATCCTTCATGGACCTGGAAAATTTCTCATCTTCACTTTTATGCTTGAAGACCAACTGAAACTGAGCTGGAACTCAATTTCTCCCTCCCTACTCCCTTTGTTAACATGTCTACAGGATTTTGTCTAGTGTGTATCTTTCCCAATTTCAAATATCCATCTTCAAAGACGGTTCATATGAAATGGTACATGATTTTTATATTCTTTTTATTTGAATGGAAGGTTGAGTTCTTTTCAAGATTAATGAAACTCTCACTATCATAGTACAACCTATTATACTCCTTCTTCTTTCCCAATTCCTCCATAAACCTCTATAACCAAATCATTTATTTACTAGACTTTGTAGCAGAAATATACTATGACTTTGTTGTTGAAAGTGCAACAACCTTTTGAAGTTTCAAAATCCAACTTACTTTTGTTCCACCTATAGTAAAAACATACCTTGTGGTTCTCCTCCTACTATATTTATCACCTCCCATATCTGAATCAACATATCTCTGTATAACAGTGTCTGAACCTCCAAAACATAATGCATGAGTAGTAGTACCTTTCAAATACCTGAGAATCCACTTTATTTCCTCCCAATTTTCTTTATCCTAATTGTTCATATACCTACTCACAACTCCCACTCCATGTGCAATATATGGTCTTGTGCAAACCATCGCATACATCAAGCTGCCAATTGTTGATGAATAAGTGACCATGCACATGTATTATATCGCCTCCTATGTCTTGGAACACATTTCCTTAGTTAATTTTAAATGGATGGCCAAAGGTGTAATAACTGGTTTTTCATTCTTCCTTATAAACCTCTCCAACACCTTCTCTATGTACTCACCCTAAGACAATGTCAATTTGCAATTTTTCATGTCTCTTCTTATTCGCATACCAAGGATTTTCTTTGCAGCACCCAAATCCTTCATCGCAAATGAATAAAATAATTTATTATTGATCACATTTATATCCTTCATATTAGAAATTGAAACAAGCATGTTGTCTACATACAATAGCAAGATAATATAGCTTCCATTTTATAGCATTTTAAAATAAACATAGTGATCATAATGACATCTACTATAACCTTGTTCTGTCATAAACCTGTCAAACTTCAAATTCCAATGCCTTGGAGCTTGCTTTAGGCCATACAAGCTCTTCTTCAACCTGAATACCAAATTATCCTTCCCTTTGAGCTCATACCCCTGTAGTTTCTTCATATAAATGTCTTCCTCCAAATCCGCATGGAGAAAAGTGTTGTTTTTACATCTAACTATTCAAGATACAAATCTTCTACTGCCACAAGACTTGAAATAGTCCTAATTGAAGTCATTTCAAAAAAAGAGAAAATATTTCATTAAAATATATACCTTTCTTTTGTGCAAACCCCTTTACAACAAGTCTATCCTTCTACTGATTTTTTCCTCCATCTTCTTCCTTCAACTTGTAAACCCATTTATTTTGCAATGCTCTTTTTCCTGCATGCAATTGACCCAAATCCCAAGTTTGGTTATTTACCCAGGAATCCATTTCCTCTTTCATGCCTTGCTCCCATTTCTTTTTAGTGTCTACATGCATTGCCTCTTCATAACATTCTGGTTCACTGGAATGAGTCAAAAATAAATAATACAATGAAGGAGAGTATCATTTAGAGGGTCTACTTAACTTGGTAGACATTATAAAAACACTTGCAAGAGTTTGAGGTACTTGTTCCTCTTGTTGTTGTACATTTTGATTTTGTGGTACCTTTGGAATTTAAATTTTAGTGATCTCATCAAGCATTGTGTATCCTTATTTTTCTTTTTCCTGTTTCTTTCCCTACAACTGATCTTTGTAAATGACCTTCTCATTGAAAATAGCATCTCTACTCCTAATGATTTTTTGATTTTTATGATCCCATAAGCGATAACCAAAATCATTAACACTGTATGCAATAAATGTACACTTCTTGGATTTTACCTCAAGATTTATTCTATTTTCTTTATCAATACAGACAAATTCTTCATAGTCGAAAGTCTTCAAAAAATAATAGTTTACCTTTTTACTTGTCCATTCCTCCTTTGGAATTCCGCGATACAAATAGCTTGAAATTCCTATGTTTATTAAGTAAACAACGATATCTATAGCATATTCCTAGAACTGTAAGGGAAAACTAAAACACAATCTCATACTCCTTTCACGCTCCATGATTGTCTTGTTCATCCTTTCTGACACACCATTTTCTTATGGTCTTCCTAGAATTGTATTCTCTCTATGAATCCCATGGTATGAACAATACTAATCAAACTCTTTGTTGCAATATTCAACTTCATTGTTTAATCTAATAAAGTTCAACATTTTTCCTGTCTCATTCTCAACTAAAGCTTTTTGTTTCTTAAAACGATCAAAAACATCATATTTTTGTCGAATGAAATAAACCCAAGTTTCTCTAGTTGCATCATCAATAAAAGTAACATAATAATGAGATCCACCAAGAGAATATATCTGAGCCGTATCGATCGTAGTGTCTCTCTGTCAAGAACCTCCCATTCTTCATCCTTCATGGCAATTAACTTCTTTTCTATTCCACCCAATGCTAAAAATAGATCCTTGGGCCAAGGAAGCCACCTAAGGGAACCCCACTTAGGGTGCACAAGTCAATCACCTAGGCACAACACTTCTTCACCTTTTGATGAGTAATTAAATATATGTAAAATAAATGGTTCCCTTAGTATATAAGGTGAACCGGGACTAAAATAAAGAATTCTTACCTTTTCTTCTGAAGCTATGTGTCTTGGTTGTTTTCTTTTTTGAGTTTGGATTTTACATTCACAACAATTTCGTTTTTAGGTTTTCTGAAGAATAACCAGTGCACCTTCCTTCATGGATGCCTCCTGGTGACTCTGTTTTCCATGCTTCCACCTCTGAGATAAATCTTATCTCATTAGCTAGCCACTCTCTCATGGAGAAAATCATTTCCTTCGAGTTTTTTGAGGCAAAAGGGAGGGCGCACCAACTGGGGTTTGCGCCCTTGTTGATTTCTTCTTTGGGGGAATGAAGT
>SNQJ01S0033766.1:86661-103800 GCA_010110895.2 Picea sitchensis
GTTGGGTAAAGAAATCATTATGCATACCGACCACCACCCTTTGATTTTCATCAAATCTCAATCGAATATTCAAGAACAAAGGCACCTTAAATGGGCCTCCTACATTCAACAATTTCACTTAGTTATCAGATACAATAAAGGGACTTCTAATAAAATGGATGATTTTCTAAGTGGACCTGCCACCTCAGTTCTTTCCATTCTAGAAGTACATTGTGCTACTTTTGACACATGGAAAGATCAATATGCTACTGACACCGAATTTCAAAAGATTTGGGAAGCTTTGCAAAGCCCCACAGTGATTAATCATACCCCCTTCCTACACTACACTATTCGAGATGGATGGCTATATAAGTTGAATTTTCTATGCATTCCACACTTAGAAGACTGCCTCTTTCTCATCAGGGAAGTGCATGCTTCAGCCTATGGTGGCCACTTCGGGACCACACAGACCACCCAACATCTACAACACCATTTTCATTGGCCTTCCATGCAACCTCAAGTTGAAAAATTTACTAGATCTTATGCCTTATGCTCACAATCCAATCCATCCAACCGAAAGCATGGGTTGTATCAACCATTTCCGCTTCCTTCTCGGCCTTGGGAGTCAATCTCAATGGACTTCCTAAGTGGACTTCCAATAACCCAAAAGAAACATGATGCAATCTGGGTAGTGGTTTGCCACTTTAGCAAAATGGCACTTTTTAGCCCATGCACAAAGACTACTACAACATCGCAAACAACAAAACTCTATTTCCATCATGTTTGGCCCCATTTTGGCCTCCCAAGCTGTATCATCTAAGACAAATATTCTCACTTCCTCAGTACATTTTGGAAGACCATATGGGTGCTATTGGGATGCCACCTCAAGTTTTCTACTGCATTCCATCCTCAAATAGATGGCCAAACAGAGGTTGTCAATAGAGTCTTGGTGCATGCTCTCCGAACTCACTTTGGGCGCAGTAAACAATGGGGCAATTACATACACATTCTCTAGTATAGATACAACAGGGAAACACATTCTTTTACATGCTTTTCACCTTTTGAAGATTGCTTAGGCTTCCAACCAGCATCTCCAACTGAGCTTCCACTCACTTAGGCTCCTCAAGGTACCTTCCATCAACAACAGGAACAACTGTCAGCTCAACGATTTCTCCAACAAATTGCACAATGCCGCAGTGCAGTCACATCAACACTCAAAGAAGTCTAAGATCATGCAAAGTAGCGCCATGACAAAAAAAGAACCTTCGTGGCCTTTCAAGAAGGGGATCAAGTCTGGTTACACTTGGATAAGAAGCTCTTCAAATGCCACCATCACAAGCTTCTTCCAATTAGATATGGTTCGTATACAATACTCAACAAGATTGGATAAAATGAATATAGGTTGGATCTACCACCACAACTTGGAATCCACAATGTCATTAATGTAAATCACTTAAATTTGTTTGAGCCTTCCCTCTTGGAAGAACCAGTCACCATCACTCATCCAGTGGACAACATTCCTGATTTCCAACTCCCATTGGCCACAGACACTATACTGGACACTCGAAGTCGCTCTAAACCACACTAGACTTACACTTCATATCTGGTAGCCCGCCAAGGCTAAAATCCAGCTCAAGCAAAGTGGATCACAACTGATGTATTGCACAACAAATTTTTGCATCTTCTCATGGAAGCTAGGACGCTTCCATATCTAAACATGGAGGTATTGGGCCAAGGAGGCCACCTAGGAGAATGCCCACCTAAAGCACACGAGTCAATCACCTAGGCGCAACACTTCTTCACCTTTTGATGAGTAATTAAATATATGTAATATAAATGGTTCCCTTGGTATATAAGGTTAACCGGGACTAAAATAAAGCATTCTTACCTTTTCATCTAAAGCTATGTGTCTTGGGTGTTTTCTTTTCTCAATTTCCATTTTAGATTCACGACAATTTCATTTTCAGGTTTTCTGAAGAATAACTAGTGCGCCTTCCTTCATGGTTTCCTCCTAGTGACTATGTTTTCCATGCTTCCACCTCTAAGAGAAATATTATCTCATTAGCTAGCCACTCTATTAGGGAGCAAATCATTTCCTTCAAGTTTTCTGAGGTAGAAGGGAGGGCACACCAAGTGGGGTTTGCGCCCTTGCTGGTTTCTTCTTTGTGGGAATGAAGTGAGGGCACCCTCTTCCATCGCTGCACTGGGTTTCTCCCACTAATCCTCAAAGGTCAATCTAAGATTGCCAACACCTCTTGGCCACTCTCGGGTCACCCTGGTCTAAATCCCCATTTTCTTGGTCACCCAAACTAATGGTGAACCCTTGTTCAAATTTGTGCCCCCGAGGAGAGTTTTTGGTCATAAGCCAAGCTATGGATTGCATGTTCACCTTCTCCTATAGATCACCTTCTTGGGAAGATAAATCCTTCTGATAAAAATAATCTTCCATTTGCATCTTCCATGACTGGTAGTTTTGGCCGTTATATTTCTCAACCTTAAAATTTCCATCTTCCACCATTTCTCCCACTCGAACTAGGAACCCTCTTTTCCTACGAGTTAGTTCTAGCTCTGATACCAGTTAGTAGAAAAAATAGGATCATGGAGAAATACAATAAAAACAAATGCAGAAATAAAACACATAAGATACACAATATAATAGAGACACATATATATGTGGTTCACCCAGTGTGGGCTATGTGCACCACAGAAATTGGCAGGTCCTTCCTTTTTATTATCCAACAAATAAAGGGATACAAGATACAACACACTTGCTATAACTTCCTCTCATTTCTCTCACAGTCTCCTCTCTCACAATACAATATTCACAATGATACATAGCCACAATACATTTCCCTCATAAAAGAGGGTTTCCTTATAGGGAAAAAAAAACTAACATAATTTCTACTGTCAAATGTGCAACCTTACAATGAACGGTACATATTTACTATGAAATTACAATATACATTTACAAGGAAATTTTTCCTTCGAGGGTTTCACCCCCAAACCTCCATCGAAGAACATTGTCCCCTGAACCTCCATCGGGGGCCCGCTTCCCCCTGGACCCCCCATCCGGGGGATCACCCCCCCGTACCCCATAAGGGGGACAAGCCCCCCTGCAACTCTCCCATGTCGAGGGGTGTACAGTCTTTTGGGGTGTAAATTATTCATGGGGTATAAACAAGGATAAAAAACAGACCTCTAAATAAGGAAGATAATTAGGCTCCAAAACCAACACTACCTTCCATAGGGGATTTAACACTAGATTCTCAAGAAGTGTTTGGTAGAGGACACATTTTTGCGGAAGCGGTCCAGAACTACAAGATACGAGTAGGATGAGCTTTGGAAGATTTTGTTGAAAGGACAACTTCGAGGAAAAGTAAAGTAGTAATCGAGAGAGAAGGTACAGGAAAAAATTCCTCAACTCATTCAGTAAGTATTTTGGGGACCAAAATCCTATCTAGATGGGTAGGTATGACCCATATTGAATCATTATATTATTTTTCATATATCTCGATGCTTTTAGAGTGGAAACATTTGGTGGTTTCTCCCTCGAAGAGACAAGGGAAAATTGTTTCCTATCAACAAATGTATTATTTTGGTGTTTTGGTTTCATCTATTGTGTTGTTCCACTGTTATTATTGAAATATTTCTATTTTTTTTCTATTATAATAGATATGGTACTTTACAAGTGTTATGACAACACTTTCCCTGGCGGAAAATTGTGGGTTAATTTTTCAAGGAAGAGACATATTCCAATGTCTTAAAGCTATAGATATATGTCGTCCAGTGCATAAATCTATGGTCTAGGAAGCATACACGCAAGCACTACAAGTGGTACTTAAGCACACATTGTTGGGAACCCTTGTAACCCCTGCTGGTACCCCTTCAAGTGGTAGCGCATCAGACAAAACTTGTATATGGATTGGCCTAGATATCCTAAATCCCTTCGTAGATAAACCAACAGGCCACTTGCCTGCTATAGTGACACCGAGAACATCACTCGTGAAGATACTCTCTAGTACATCTGTAGTTAGGTAGTATGACTAAGGGAATGGTCTAGGCTCCTAAGTTGGTGCCCTGAGATATTGGGTAAAGTACTATTGTTGCACCCCACATGTATATCAAATATCTATAGCATAGGTTAAACCCTTGTCTATAGAAACCATGAATATCCTAACCCTTTGGACAGAAATAGAAATAGAACACACAAGATCTATTATCTTGCAACTTTACCTCTTGCATTATGGTTGTGAAACTACTACACATTTTTTCCTGTTAATAATTTGGGATTTTCAACATTGTAGTATTCTTCAAAGAGTATGGATCCTTCCTACACCATTATTTGATCCCTATTCCATTGGATTCCTCTCTTCACCCTCATCACAGTCATACCTATGATTTTTCAGCAAAAAAATAATCATTGACCCAACCCCTTTCCAACCCCCTTATTTGGGACTTACCCCATTGGATTCCCCTCATCACCCATATTGTCATGATACCCTTCAACCATAATATGAAGATCCATCTTAATATTGACCTCCAAACTGTCTTTCTCCTCTGTTGAGAAAATAACACATAGAGCCATCTTCAGAACGACTTCCAATTTCAGATAGTAGGAACCCTGTGTTTATTTTTATAAGTACAAGAAAATCAATTCGAACGAGTCTTTTTTCTGCATCTTCAACTTCAAAAATATTGAAAGGTATACAAGAACTAATGATTTATACATTTGCACATTACTATAATGAGTTTTATAGAGTAATAACACTACTACAATATCGGTGAATGGAAAGAATAAACATTTGTATAGGGTTATATACATATATATTTATTTATAATTGTGTATACCTAATACCTATACAGGAGTGTAAATATTCTATTTTTGACTTCGTTGAGGTTTGAATTGAAGAAATACAAGTTCTAGAAGTTTGAAGTTAATTTCATACATGCATGTCTGTAGATTTTCCAATTTTCAATTCCAATAGGTGTTGAAATATAATGGAAGACAAAGAGTCTAATTAGTCTTCATAGGATTTATGGAAAATAAATAGGAATTAAAAGAAAACGATAATTCTAATGAAACAAAGCTTCTGAACACAACAATACATAAGTAACAAAATAGAACTTGAAGAACATATTTTTCTCGAAGTATACAGGATGATATGCCTTCTTTACAAACAACCAAGATAAAATTAAAGAACCACAGTACCATTAAGAATGGATTCAATTTCATTTAAAAACCTTTGGATTCCAAATACAAGTATTCAAGAACAAAAATCATGTGGATTAAACCTTAAAGTTGTTACACAAAATCCAAACAGACCAAAAATCCAAGTGTGTCCAACCTTACGCAATTATTGTGATCTCTTCCAACAGAGAGATATCAACATGAAAATAGGATTACTCTCCAACCAAATGATACAGAAATCGAGACAAAACTTCACATATTAATGAAAAACTGGAATGGAACCATGTCCTTCATTCCTAGAATTGGGAAGGCTAAGTCTGAGAGTTATTGGGCACAGAACCCGAATACCTTTTGCGCGAAGGATAGGAACCAACATCCAGAATTATGTGTGGTCAAAATCTATGCAAAGATTTACCATTTAAAACATTAGTAAAATATATGAAACTAAAGTGAACGAAAATTCCAACATAACGATAAATGATAGCAACAATTTTTTCGAGAGTGACACTCAACTTATGAAATGAAGACTTGTGTCCTTTCCTTGTCACATTCTAGTTGGATAGACATCCTGGCTGAGGGAAGGGTGGTCGAAGGAATTCCTGATGGGTACCCTCGCATCAACAGGGTCCCATCATTAGTGTTTGTACCAAATCATATAATCAATTTCTTATGAAATGAAATAATCAAGAGTGCTAACATTTAACATACAAATTGTATAAGACATGTTGTGCAAGTAGGTTGAAGGCGTAGTGTAAACGTTACACAGAGAAAAAACACTATACGTAAAGATTGAGATTAAACCCTTTCTGAACCGACTATTCTATATTTCAGAGGGTATTTATAAGTCAACGATAAATACAAAGTTAATCTTTTGTTGAATTCAAATGGATTAAATTACACGCAGACCACGATAATGACAGTAAGAAATATAATTAATCCAAGATGTTCCATAAACTCAAACATTATATGTTGTAGGGTATTTTGTTTAGTGAACTATTCAAAAACACATAATTCACATTCCTTTAACTGTACCGGACAAGAATGCAATAACCATTAAGGAGGCATTATATGTGTGAGTACCAGTGAAGGGTTTATTGAAAATTTCAGAAGGGTGGATTCATCATTTACAAAGAGAAAGAAAGAACATGCAATGTATTATGCTATACACCGTGTGAAACATTTAACCCTAGACTAAGACCCCGTGTAGCCTCACGAAAGATTTAACATCAGCCCTCTACATATAAGAATAACAATAATAGGGAAATAACGAAACCTCGAGATTTAAAATACACACGAAGAAACTATGGAGGTGCAAATTTCTCCAAATCAGAGAAAAGGGTGGAATTCCTATACCTTCAGGAGTTTGAGAAGGAAACAACTGAATAATACAACTTATCTAGAAATGGGAACAACCCAGAAAGACTCAAGGAATGACAATAAGGAGAAGATTTAACTTAAAACTATAACAAGAGTTACAAAACGAATATTTCTCTCACTATAACGATTTTCGAAGTTCCACTCTATATTTTAAATACAACAACATCTTAAAACTTACCAGGGAAGATGAATACATTGTCTATTCCACTGGGTAAAGAATTCCAAACTGTTAGCATCCTCTGTTGAGAAAATAACATGCATAGTCATCTTGGGGGCTTCACAATGACAAAAGAAAAACTAGCCTAACCCTAAGATAAGTCCTTGTGATGCATATTAAATGCTAAGGGTACAAAGGTGGGTCTCACCATGTGATGGGGAAGAATGGGTGTGATGATATTGGAGGATGGGACAGGTGAAACCATCGAAACTCGCACACATAGTACCCCCTTAATGGCAGATGCATAGAGCTTTAACTCCTTTCTGACGAGTAAACGTTTCTTCCCTTGTCAAGGAAACACATAGCTAATGTTAGTCCCTTCGTGATATGACTAGTTGGGACCCATCCACTCCCACTGTTTCATTGCAGTTAACCTATCATTCGAATCAAGACTTCGTTGAGACATCGTTTAGTCAAGACATAGTTAAATAAGGTTTAGTGTGGAATTTCATTGCCCAAATTCTTTTATGCAAATGGCGACTGTGAGATCACCAAATACGAATAATCCATAAGGGAATCCTTTAATAACTTGGACCATACCAAAAGTGGTGCCAAGTGACTTRTGATTGAGACACTTATTTTCTACCAAGGAGTATAGCCCCGACCCCGTGACTTTATGTGTGGTATATGAATTTTATTTCAAAKACAAATTGAATAATCTTGCACACAAACATAGAAACTCATGTTTAAGGAGAGATTAGGACTATAAGTCCTAAGTATGGTCTACTATATATATATGAGTGTAGTTTGAGAGTGAAGGAAATTAATAGAATTATGGAGATTATCCATATAAGTTTTCTATGTAAAGTAAGTTAGACTGGTGTGGAAATGGAATCAAGTGATGGGTAGAACATAAGATACCTCACAGAGATTTATAAAAGCAATGAAGATTACCTCCTTTTACCAACGAATATATAAAATGAAATTGGAGATTAATGTCCTATAAAATTTTATTTTATATTTTTTATGGCAAATTTGAGGTACAATACAGTAGAGTTGAGAGTTGAAACTACCGGAGGTCAAAAAGGTGGAGTCAACAATCATGATTTATCTAGAGGGGAGTTACGTTTCGACATATAGTGGGAATCTACGGAGATTCATGGAAAAGGAAAGAAGGGTAGAGCGGAGTTTGATAGAAGTCATTGACTAGAAGCAACATCGATAGGCAGGAGATTGATGGATGGGGAGAATTGTGGAGCCAAAACTTGTGTAGAGGATAATTTTTCCTTAAGTAGGCCGCAATTTTCAACCATTTTTTTGGTGACGAGGTACGTGTCAGCTTGAGGAGGATTGCAGGGAGAAAACAGGGTTTGTTTGAAACCACTCTTGCTCGCGCCCACAATCATGAATTAGCACAAGGGAACAACCCAAAGGGCATATGAATGAAGGGGGTAGTGAAGAGTAGCTAGCGCCCATGAACTTAGAATCAATCAGAGTGAGTAGAGACAAAAGGTTTCAAGTCTGTGATAGAGGCACTGAACCTTAACTTTAAGCACACAAATCTAATTTTTAAACTCCACATCGTTTAGACTTGTATGATATGGCTATTATCTATGCTTAAATTTTTTATGTAATTTGAGTGGGGTTCTCCCTCTGTGAATCTAACATTAATACGTATACATGTATATAGATAGGTGTAAAGGATCATAATGTTAGTGGAGATTTACTATCCTTCATCCTTATTTTAGATATGTGGGTAATATGAGAGGCTAGGGTATAACAAAGTTACCCTTGACCCTTTGAGAATATGATTAATGTGTGTTATTTAATAATGTCAATAACTCGAAAACATAAATCTTGAAAAGTTAATAGTGACGAAAAATACCTATTTATAATATCAATAGGTCTTTCGAGATAAATTGTTCAAAGAGAATGAAAGTTAATGACCCTAAGAAAAAAAAATTATTTGGTAAATTTGGGTAACATTAGAGATATGTGTTTAGCTTTCGATCAAGAGTTGTAGCATGGGATTCAAAGAAACAACCCATTGTGACTTTATCATGTGTTGAGTCACAGTATGCTACAACAATAGAAGCTACATGTCAGACGGTGTGGATGAGAAGGATTGTGACTGAGTTTTTGCATGAACAAGAAGAACCAACTCATATTTTTTGTGATAATAAATAAGCCATTTCTCTATTAGGTAATCATGTTTTCCACAATAGAACTAAGCATATTGATACAAAATATCATTTTATTCGAGATCTCATAAACAACGATGAAATTTTTGTAGAGTTTGTAGATCTGAAGATGAGTTTGTAGACATGTTTACAAATCCCTTAGCAAAGGAAAGATTTGAAATTCACAGAAAGAACATTGGGGTTTGTGAACTTTAACAATGTTGCAGAGTTTTGTTTTTACGTGAAATGATTAAGGGGGAGAAAGTCAAAAAATTAATCATTCTGCCACCCAAAAGATGACTTATCTCAGCTAATCAAATTTTGAAAAGTTTCCACCCCCTTGACCCCCTTAGCCATTTAATGATCGAAAATTAATCACCACCACACCATTTCAGTTTTGACCAATTGAATTTCAAAGAGGCAATGAACCATCAATGTTCAGAAAAGACAAAATATGATTTAGGCACATCAAAGGGGCAAGTTAAACTACTAATTGCATCTACATATATCTATGTAATTTTGATTTGAGAGACATTGCCAATAATGAAATTTTGTTATACTATGTTACTATTTGAATATGAGTTTGTAAACTCATGTTAATGTTCATATTTATTACAGAGTAATTATTTTGTTGTAGCATGCACACTCTATTTTCTATATTAGTTTGAAAACTCCATTTAAATCCTTATGTTGTGTATTGTTTTGTGAAAAATCCTTATGTTGTGTAGTGTTTTGTTGTATAATGTTATTAAATTTTTAGTACAAAAGAAATGGGTTGATTTACTATAGGAGGGAATGATTTGTTGAAGTTATTTTCTTGCTGCAATCTGAGTTTTAGTTTGATGTTGTAACTACTATGTTTTCTATATCAGTTTGAAAACTCCATTTAAATCCTTATGTTATGGAGTGTTTTGAGAAAACTCCATTTAAATCCTTATGTTGTGTATTGTTTTGTTGTAGAATGTTATTGAATTTTTAGTACAAAAGTATTGAGTTGATTTATTGTAGGAGAGAATGATTTGTTGAAGTTATTTTGTTGAAAAAATTGTTGTAGAAGAGAATATGGATCTTTGTTTATGATGAAGGAGTGGTTCACTTAAATTTTTGATGTAATAGTTCTTTATTGTTTGTTGAAACACTTGTATTGAAACACCTTCTGAAACAATAGTTGTAGCTTATTAGAATATGCATATATACTTTAAAACAATAATGTCAAATGACCATATACCAAACAATAGTTGTAGCCTCTCACATTCTCAAGTTTTGATAGGTTTAAATTATAAATTTAATAATATTTTGTATTACTATACAATAAGACTAACTGTATTTTAAACTGAATAAATAGTATTAGGGTTTCAATTCAGTTTACATACGAAAGACTACTATCCCTAATTTATTTTTAATCATGCAAGTAATAAAAAATTAAGAATATTGCAAAACAGATTGTCAATTCCTATGAAAATRTTGCAAAACACATTGTAAATTCTTCAAAAGAGAATAATAATAGAACATAGGCATGAAAAAGAACATTTTAAAGACAYGTCTCCTTCCACAGCTGGCTGTGCTCAACATCACKTGTCGGCGGGAACAACATTCAGAACAACACAGAGAAGGGCACATCYYGTTGGAAAGTTGTGTAAATTCCAAAATCCTTTTTCTCATTGGCATAATGATCCCCAAAAAATCATAGCTTATAGTTATAGTTGATATCTCTTAGTTAGGCCCAATGATCCCAAAAAAATATCATYGGCATAATGTCCAAAATATTACACCTTGTTACATGTAAAAATATAAATAAAATTTATGTCTGCGAAATGTTAAATTTGGATATCCTCGGTTGTACAACATACAAACTGTAGTGTGTTTTCATTTAGGGAAAAAATGTGTTTTAGCATGAGTTTGACCCATACGCTCAACTATTATAAATTTCACATTTCACCTTAAAGTTTATTCACTGGCATCTAACTTAATTGGGAGAAGGGTTATCCAGGTCATTTTAAAAAATGGAGGTCAATCGGCATTAGGGTTTCCGCGATTACAAATGCCTAACACATAAACATAACACACGCTGATTGCTGAAATCGCGAAATGCGATTAAACTGTGGGTGGGGCCAGGTAGAGTGGAGTTCGGGGTTTGGGGTTTGCTAAATGTAAAACCGGATAAATGTAAAAACGGATAATTTTGGGATAAATGTAAAACCGGATTCCCAATCCGTAAAAACAAAAAATTACTGCGTTTGTTCAAAAACAAATTTTTATCAAGAGATAAATGAGTTTACAAACTCAGTAAAATATAAATGCAAAGCAGAGCTCCAAATACAAAGTAACCAATTTGATTCAAAAATGTTTTCAAGATCTCTCATTACAAATTCGACTCTGTATTTAAACACAGAAAATTGCCCCTTCGATCTTCTAAAGGATTTTAATCAAGGTGATGTTAAAATTCAGTTGCCTTGAATGGTTAAGGTGGCCACCGTTTAGATTAATTAAATCTTCTAGTCTTGAAGAGTGAATATGACCACCGATCTGCCACTATCCATGCGGTGAAATGATTTATCTCTGACATACTCCCTCTTAATCATTTCAAAACAAAAAACAAAATAAAACATGTGAAACAAAATTGTTGTAAACAATGTATTACAGCTTAAGACCCCAATGTTTCTTCTATGGATTTTAAAGAGTTAATTTACTAAAGCCTTTGTAAATATGTCTGCAAATTGTTCTTCAGACCTGCAGAACTGAACATAAATTTCATCAGTTTACAAATGAAATGATACCTCGTATCAATGTGCTTACTTTGTTTGTGAAAGACATGATTCTTTGATAGTGCAATGGAAAATTTATTGTCACAGACAATTTGAGTTGCATTGTTATGGTCATGCAACAGTTCATTCAAGACCCTTCTCATCCATACAGCTTGACATGAAGCTATAGTTGTTCCAACATACTCTGCCTCACTAGAAGATAGAGTCACAATGGGTTGCTTCTTTGATGCCCATGCCACTGCTCCGGATCTAAGACTAAAAATATACTGAGATGTGTTTTTCTTGTCATCAATGGAACCTGCAAAATCACTATTAGTATATCCGATCAGCTCAAAGTTTAAACTTGATGTGTATCGGATACCAAAATTAGTTGTTCCAACAACATATCTCAGGATCCTCTTTCCTGCTTGCCAATGAGTACTCTTCTGAGTCTCCATGAATCTAAAAATCAAACTCACAGCAAACATAATGTCAAGTCTGGTTGTTGTTACGTACATAAGGCTTCCAACTAGCCTCTTATACAGGGTTGGATCAACATATGATCCTTCAACATACTTGCTCAGTTTAATACTAGTTTCCATTGGTGTTGCAGTTGGCTTGCAATTCAACATTCTAAGCCTTTTCAACACTTATTTTGCATAGTTAGTTTGACAAATGAAAATGCCATCATGAGATTGATCCACTTCAATTCCAAGAAAAAAATTCATCAAACCTAAATTAGTCATCTCAAACTCTGTTTTCATGGCATTTTTAAAATCATCTATAGATAGATCTCCAGTAAAAATCAGGTCATCAACATACAAATAGACAATCCAAATTTTACCTTTCTAGTCTATTTTTGTATACAAAGTTGGTTCACTTGGACTTCTCCTGAATCCAACACTGATCAGGTATTCATCAATCCTACTATACCAAACTCTGGATGCTTTCTTCAATCCATACAAGGCTTTCCCCAACTTATAAACTTTATCTATGTGCTTATCAATCTCATAACCCGGAGGTTGTGTTACATAAACCTCTTCTTCCAAATATCCATTCAAGAAGCAGGCATAGCTAAGACCATCTGATGCATGATCCATCTATTCTGAGCTGCAATAGCTAAGACCATCATCACTGTGTCAATCATTGCTACAGGAGCAAAGGTTTCATTGTAATCAATACCAGGTTGCTGACTATACCCCTGAGCTACAAGTCTTGCCTTGTATTTTTCAACTTGACCATCTGCATTCAACTTAGTCTTATAAACTCATTTAACACCAATATTGTTCTTACCTTCAGGTAAATGAATAACATACTAAGTGTAATTTCTTTCAATGGAATCAATCTCCTCATCCATTGCTTTTATCCAGACATACTCTTTAGCAGCTTCATCAAAACTTACAGGATCACATGCCATTAATGCAAAATTTGAAATCTAATCTACTTCTTCATTTTGATCATACAATTCTCTTAATCTTCTAGTCTTTTGTCCTTTAAATCTGTTTCTTAATGAAGCTAAAGTGGAATTTGATTCACTACTTACCTGTGAATCTCATTGATGTCCACCATATCTAGATGGCTCACCACGCTCATGAGTTCTTGGCGTTCTAAATTGAGATGGGATGAAATCTGGTGCTAGCCTTGTTGGACTTCTTGCAGCAGACGTATGTGCATGTGGAACCATCTTTCCATATTCTTCAGCCTCCTCAGCTCCATTATCATCTTCATGGTGTAACACAGCTCCCTCTGAAATTGATTTGTCAATACTTCCATCCTAGGCTTCATCTTCATTAAATTGAACATCTCTATTGATTACATATTTCTGGGTGATGGGATTGTAGAGTTTATATGCCCTAGACTCTTCACTGTATCCAACAAAAATACATCTCTCACTTATGTCATCCAACTTCCTCTTCAATTCTATAGGTACATGTGCAAATGCAACACATCCAAAAATTCGGAAATGAGTAACATTACAAGGCTTACCATCCCAGGTTTCCTGAGGTACACGTTCCCTCACAGTCTTGGTCGAACTTCTATTCATGATAAAAACAGAGCAAAGAACCACATATCCCCAATATTCATTTGAAAGATGCTTCTCTTTCAACATGCTTCGAGCTATATCCATAATGGTCTGATTCTTCCTTTCAACCATTCCATTCTGTCGTGGAGAATATCAAACAGTAAATTGCCTTTTAATTCCATGAAGACCACAAAATTCAATGAATTCATTCAATTTATACTCACCTCCTTTTTTAGACCTAAGGATCTTAATAGTTCGACCACTCTCATTCTCAACCATAGACTTAAATTTCTTAAAAACATCAAAGGCTTCAAACTTCTGTTTCAACAAATACAACCAAGTCTTACTACTGAAATCATCAATGAAAGTCATAAAATAAACACAACCAGTTATAGAAGGTGTTTGCATAGGTCCACATAAATCTATGCAGACAATTTCCAAATGAGCTTTTGCTCTATAGGAAACACCTAAAACAAATTTCTCTCTGTGATGTTTTCCAAGTATGCAGCTCTCACAAGAGCTTGCAGGTTGTTGAATACAAGGTAACCCCTTCACCATATGTTTCTTCTGTAACAAATCTAAGACACCAAAATGTAAATGATCATATCTCAAATGCCATAACCAAGATTCATCTAAACTTTCATCTTTATAAGCATTCAAAGAACCACTCAAATCATTTCACATAACAAGTGGAAACATTATATTATTGGTCATCTCTACGCTTGCAATCAACTGTTTGCTGCGTAATTTATCATAGATAGTACATACCTTGTTATTAAAGAACACTCCGTACTTTTTCTCCAACCACTGCCCAACACTCATAAGATTGCATTTTAAACCAGGCACAAAGTAAACATCATCAATATCTCTTCTCTCATTGTTCTTAGTGTAAACTGGAACTATACCTTTACCATTGACTGTAACCTTACAGTCATTTCCCAATTTGACTTCAGACTGAATACTAGTATCAATGGAAGAAAATAAGTCTTTATTATGAGTCATGTGGTTACTGTAACCGTTATCTGAAAACCAAATATCATTTGCACATTCCTGAGTGACGTTACAGGTCAAAAACACAGGATTTTGATGATCCTTAGACTCATTTATAATATGTGCAGACTACTTTCTAGCATCTGCCTGTTTCTTCCAACATTTGTTAGCAAAATGCCCAAACTTCTTACAATAATAACATTGTACTTTAGTTTTATCATATCTCTCATTCTCTTGCTCCCAGGGTTTGCTCCCTCTTAAATTAGGATGATTCTGTTGGGACTTCTGCTCAGACTCTGATTCAACTCTGTTGTCCCTTGGGCCAGAAAATCGACCTCCTCTCCCATGATTATAAGACCTTCCTCTGCATGTGTCTTTGGTAACATGCAGTTGGGATTTGAAAGCATGCTCCATGGATCCTTATTCATATCTAGATATCCTAGATTCATGAGCAACAAGAGAACGAATTAATTCATCAATTTGCATTAGAATTAAATCCTTAAATTCCTCTATGGGTACAACAACAGGTTCAAACTTCTTGGGCAAACTTCTCAGCACTATCTCAATAACTCTTTTATTTTCAATATCATCTCCAGACTGCTTGAGCTGGTTCACAACATTCATCACTTGAGTCATGAAAGTATCACCACTTTCATTATCCTTCATCTTCAGATTTTCAAGGTCCCTTCTCAAGTTCTGCAACTTGACTATCTTCACCTTGGACACCCCTTAATAACAGGTTTCAAGAATGTTCCAAGCCATCTTCGAAGATGCAGCACTAGCAATCTTCATAAAAATGGATTCATTTAATCCTTGCTCGATTAATCCAAGAGCTTTATTATCCTTCTTCTTGTTTTCCTTCAGCAAAACACGGTCAGCATTAGACAGAGCCAATTCTGCTACAGCATCAACTGGCTCGGGATAGCCATCAATAACATAAGTCCATAAATCCTAATAATGCGGAATCGTCCTCATCAGAATGTACTA
The DNA here is from genome assembly GCA_010110895.2 of Picea sitchensis. NCBI lineage: Eukaryota > Viridiplantae > Streptophyta > Pinopsida > Pinales > Pinaceae > Picea > Picea sitchensis. The sequence goes on from SNQJ01S0033766.1 coordinate 102,287, forward strand.
GGAATCATATGACTTCTCACTCAGAATAGGAACCTGAATCTGAAAAGAACTACTACCAGACACAACCATTTATAAAAATAGGCAGAACTTAAATAAACCTTCACGCAGAAGAAAAAAAAAAATGGCAGTAACAGGGATAATCTGCAATGAACTAAGCAATTGCCCCATAAACTGCAGGCTCTGATACCAGATGTGAAAAACAGAGGTCAACCGACATTCAGGTTTCGGCGATTACAAATGCCGAACACATAAACATAACACACACTAATTGCCAAAATCACTAAATGCAAATAGGGTGTGGGCCCAACAATTTCGGGTTTCAGCGTTTGGTAAAGCAAAGGAACTCAACCCACTTTTAATAAGTGAACTTCTAAATGAGAAATAACAAACTTTTAATTAAAATGATTTTCCAAATCATATAGGCTCCAACAAATAATCTTGAGATAAATGTAAACTGGATTCCCAATGGGTAAAAACAAGAAATTACTAAGTTGGTTCAAAAACATTTTTTTATCAAGAAATAAAATGAATTTACAAACTCAATAAAATATAAACGCAGAACAGAGCTCCAAATACAAAGTAAAATATAATAGTCAAGATGATCACCGATCCACCGCTGTCCAGGAGATGAAATGATTAATCTCTGAAAGTAGAAAAAACAAGTATCTCTGTAACTAAATTATTATTAAGCAAGCGTTATGAGCCATCATGAATTCAATTACTTATTTTTATTGTTCGGTAATAAATAGTAATCAATATAATACATAATAATAAGTTGAAAAGGTGATCTGAAAGATTCCCATTGATCAATGATATCTTAAATGATATCATGTACAAAATCTGGAATAGTAATTTTATTAAAAAAAAATCAATATGATTAAAAAATGAAATGCTAACCGGAAAAATAGTTTAGAGAAGTAAATACACCTTCATTTACAATGGAAAATTTCTCCCAGTATCTTGGTTCGCTTTCATGTACAGCCTGAAGATAACATAATTTATTTTTTGGGGTTTTCGGTATATTTTTTTAAGGTTTACGCTCGAATTTTGGTTTCATACAAATTACAAGTGGAAATTTACACGCCACATCCTGAATGTAACTACACTTTTCATTTACAATGGAAAATTCCTCGCGGTATCTTGGTTCTCTTTCATGTACAGACTACATAAATTTTTAGGTTTTCGGTCTAATTTTTTAAGGTTTTCGCTAAATTTATGGTTTAATACAAATCACAAGTGGCAATTTACACGCCACTTTTTGAAAGTAACTACAAGCCACGTTCTAAAGTTAAAGTTAATTATTTCTATTAAGTCATGCCATGTTGTGAAATTTAACGAGGCAAGGTATAAAAAAATAGAAAAAGTGTAAAATTATTTGTACAAAATGTTAAAATTAGTAATCTTGATTGTATTTGTATAAATATACTTAGTGTTAATTTGACAATTGAAAACCTAACATTTTAATTTTTTAATCCTAGAAAGTAAATATGAAAAAAGTAAATAGCTTATTAAAT
>SNQJ01S0033766.1:117444-134611 GCA_010110895.2 Picea sitchensis
ATAGAAATTTTATTCCTCTAGATGCTTGATAGATATTAATTTAAGTTGGTTTAATTTTTTGGATGTTGTAGGTAGTTATTGATTTATTTATATAATATTGACACTATTAAAAATATTGAAGTACTTGACCAATTAGGTTTTCAATGTGAACATAGAATATCAAAGAATATTCATAATTTCAATAGATATTAAACAATACCTCCGAAAATCCATTTGTTGAATCTCAATACACCTTTTCAATTTTAAAACTCCATATTTTCAATATACATCTTAGGTATTCATTTTTATGAAATTTTTAATCTCTTTTTATTCCTTTATTAGTACTTTTAATATACTTATTTGGAACAAATTTTCTAAACATTAATGGGGATTATATGTGAATTATAGAATCCCACCCAAAAAAACTCCTAACTACCTATAAAAAAATCACAATTAAAAGAACAATTTTGTGAGAAGATTAATCATTCCACAGCCCAAAAGACGACTTCACTTAGTTGATCGAATTTTGAAGAGTTTCCACCATGTTTTCCATTTAAAGATCGAACAGTTATCACCGCCACATCATTTCAGTTTTGATCGATCCAATTTCAAGGAGGCAATGAACCATCAATGTTCATAAAATCCAAAATACGATTTACGCACATCAAAGGGGAAAGTTAACCAACTAATTGTGTATACATATAATTTTGTTTTGAGAGACACAGAGAGAAAATTGATAATGAAATTTTGAGAGTGTTAATAGGGGATTTTATACTATGTTCATGTTTGAATTTGAGTTTGTAAACTCATGTTAATGTTTAGATTTATTATAGAGTATTTATTTTGTTGTATCATGCATACTCTGTTTTCTATATCAGTTCAAAAACTCCATTTAAATCCGTATGTTGTGTAGTGTTTTGTTGTAGAATGCTATTGATTTTTTAGTACAGAAGTAATGGGTTGATTTACTGTAGAAGGAAATGATTTATTGAATTTATTTTGATCCTCCAATGTAAGGTTTAGTTTGTTGTTGTAATTCCCCTGCTTTGTTATAACTTTGTTTTGTTGTAATATCCTTTTACTCTCTACTGAAACATCTATTGAAAAAGTTTTTGTAGAACAAAGTATCGATCTTTGTTTATGATGCATGATTGGTTCACTTAAGTTTTCGTTGTAATATCTCTTTATTGTTTGTTGAAACACATGCTGAAACACCCGTTGAAACAATTATTGAAATAGGTGCTGAAACAATTGCTGAAACAATGGTTCTATATTATTTGTTTTTTGATGGTTAAGGTTTGTGTGGTGAGGTGCTGAAAATATTGTAATAATTGTTTATTGTTTCCTGAATAACTTCCCTGCATCCTTCATTGTGGTATCAAAGCTAGTAATATTTCTAGTTCGTCTTTGTAACTGAATATGGTGATTTGGAATTTGATCTGATATGGATACAAACAGTAGTTTGGATCAGCCACAAATTCTTGTTTTGAATGAAAGTAATTATTATTATTGGTTTACCAGAATGAGAACAATTCTTCCTTCTCAAGATCTTTAGGATTTTTTTACTATTGGTTATCCAAATCCTATTGACCAAGCAGGAAAAATGATTCTGACAAATGTTGAGCGGATTTTTTTGAAGGAGAATAGAAAGAAAGACACCAAATCCCTCAGTCTTATTCAACAAGGCATAACTAAAACCATATTTTTGAAGGTGTCAAGTGCAGCTTGGGACCCTCTTGACAATAGCTGTCAAGGTGTATCCAAGGTGAAGAATGTCAAGGTTCAGAATTTGAGAAGCGACTTTGAGAATCTAAAGATGAAGGACAATGAGTCAATTAATAGTTTCATGATTGAAGTCATGAATGATGTGAATCAGCTAAGAAAGTATGGTGAGTACCTCTTAAACAAAAGAGTAATTAAGAAAGTTTTATATCTTTGCCAAAGAAATTTGAATCCGTAGTTGTACCCATAGAAGAATTTAAAGATATTAGTCTAATGCATATTGATGAATTAACTGATTCTCTGATTGCTCATGAATCCAGGATATATAGATATGATAATACATTATATAATGCCTTCAAATCCGATTTATATGTTCCTAGAGGCAGAGACAGAGGAAGGTCTAGTAGTAGAGGAAGAGGAGGTCGAACTTCTAATCAAAGAGACAACAAAATTGATTTAGAATATGAAGAGAAAACTCAATAGAACCCTCCTAGTTTAAGGGGGAGTAGCAGTAGATCCTGGCAGCAAGGAAATCGAAGGTATGATGAATCTAAGGTACAATGTTATTATTGTAAGAAATTTGGACATTATGCTAACAAGTGTTGGAAGATGAAAGAAGATGTTGGAAAGCAGTATGCACACATGATAGAGGAGTCATAGGATGACCAAACAATTGTGTTTATGACTGGTAATGTCACCCAGGAAAGTGAAAATGGTGTTTGGTTTTTGGACAATGGATGTAGCAATCACGTGACTGGAAATAAAGACTCATTTTCCAGTTTATATACCAATATTGAGTCTGAAGTAAATTTGGGTAATGAAAATAAGGTAAGAGTCAATGGTAAAGGTGTGATTCATGTTTATACTAAGAATGATGAAATCAGAAAAACAGATGATGTTTATTATGTACCTGGTATGAAATACAATATGTTAAGTGTTGGACAACTTATAGATAAAAAGTACAGAGTGTTCTTAAAAAAAAAGGTACGTACAATTTATAATAAGTATCCAAGTAAGCAGTTGATTGCCAGAGGAGAAATGACAAAGAATAAATTGTTTCCACTTATTATGAGAAATTATCTGACTCACTCTTTGAATTCTTATAAATCTAAAGGTTTGGATCATTCATGGTTATGGCATATGAGATATGTCTATTTACATTTTGGAGGTCTATATTTGTTGAAGAAGAAGCAAATGGTGAAGGGGTTGCCCAATATTCAACAACCAACAAGCTTGTGTGAGAGTTCCATTGTGACATCCCCAAAAATACATTATTTTTGAAATTCAAAAATTGTTAAAAATTATTCCCTTTTTGGGAAATTCGAATTTGAAATTTTTTTGCCATTTATGGCAATTCCAAATTTCGAATTTAGTAAATTGTAATTAATTATTATGACTATTGGGCATAGACCTGATTTGACCCAACTAACTATTTGACTATGACACTTGTATGTAAGAAGAATATTTTTTAATTATTGTAGGAGGACAAATGGAAAAACCATGCTAAATTCAGTTGACCATGACTCCATGAGTGGGGAACATGTTGGAACTACCTCTGGGCTGATTGTTACAAGTGGAAAATCAGGGATTTGGCCATTGGTAGCCCTTGAAAATTAGGGATTTAGAAAGCTGTGAAAATTCCCAAGAGAGGAAAAAAAATACCTAGGAAAAAAGATTGTTTTGGATAAATAGCATATGTGAGGAAGCAGGAGGATGCCTAGTATGCTGGGGAAAAGGAACTACTATGTACTTGTTGTTATGAAAACAAAATATTAAGTGTGAGGCAAGGAGAGGAAAGAAGACATTGTTGAAGGGGAGATTCCAAGTTTTCCCTCATGGACTCATAGTCAGGCTAGGGGTGAATCGGGAAAATGATTTGGCTGCCCTATTCTACGGTTAGGAGGAACATGGTTGTTCCCTTTGTATTCCTGCGAACTATTTTCATATATGTAATCTTTCCCTTCTTTGTTTTGGAATGATTGTATCCATTGGTTGTAATGCATCTGTGTGAATGATTATATCTATTTGCTTAAATGTATCTATTTGAATGATTATATCTATCTACTGAAATGTATCTATTATGGGAAAGTGAAATATCTTTCATGGATGAAATTGGTCTGTTGGGGCGAAGTGTATGACAGATGACTAAATTCTAGAGTTGTTCCTCCTATAATTAAAATGCTAGATAGAAGTACCTATATATATAACTGAACGTGGAAAGGAGTAGATTAACTACGATTGCGCGTTCCTTTTTTGTAATTAAATTCTAGGCGGAACTATCTATGTATAACTGGATTTGAGCAAGTATATATAAATATATAAGACTATGTGTAATTCTATAATTAAGTTTCAAAAATTCAATATAGATCCTACAGATCATAGGTATATACCTATATGATAAAATGAAATTTATGTATATATAAACATAAATATACAGATCTATTTAAAGTTAGGGCCTTTGACAATCAACATCGATTAAAGGAAAATTTAGTGACTATAATAGAAAATTCTCTTACACAAAGATCTGTTGTCTTATTATACCAGCAACAAATTACGTCAACAGGGAATCAACTACTTTCTGAGTAAGGGAAATACCCAAATAGAGAGTCTGGAAACCCCTCCTAAGTCTCGTCACAGTACCAAACAATTTTTGAATAGATTATACGTGTATAGACTTATAGATTAAGATTTCGGAACCTGTTAGGTGAAACTGGAATTTTAACTCTTTTTACACATATTATCTCGTAGAATGAAAGCAAGAGAACAAATATAACAATCAGGGAGTTATGAAAAGTAATGTGAAATTCATAGAAACAATTTGAGTATACATACACCTTCTCGTTTGATACAAAGTACTACCATAGATTGCAGAAGTAAGATATTGCATCCTCAGAGAATGGCCATTTGTATATGATTACATTTATAAAGAAATTAACCGAGACATAATTGACAGAATCGTAATCTCTTAAACCCAGCTCTGTCTATTTACCTAAGGCATGGACCAATTCAATACCTTTGTGATTGGAAATAGTATAGTTTCAAACATTTCATATGCGCAGAAGTAAGGTAGATTAAGATAAAAGATTGAATACATCTATGAAATAAGAAGCATGTCTAATTAATTACAAGTTTAGACTGAAATGTTACAACTGTAAACACAAAAATTTATACATACAGTACTCTTATCTTGCCGAGGACCTACGTTGTTAAAGATTTAAAGTTAAGCTACAGGAATGAAAATAACTAACAATATATTAATCAGAATGGCAAGCGAATTTAAATCGTATTTCCTTCTTCAAAATGTCGAGTTAGGACACAATAAAAATCCGATTGATCCTTTCGGCCAATCCTTTGGTTATTAAAATCGACCCTCGTTTGGGCYGTGAAATTTAATAACAAAAGTAACACAACATTGAAAGAAAATGAATAATCTCTATCACAGAGAGTTAACCCTTTATGTCTTGAGTTGCCTAAGCTTATGGAGGAAGGCATAATGAAACTCAAATACCTTTCAAGYAGATGAAAGTGGTTGTCCTCCATGTATCCATGTAGTTGAAAACCCTACACACATTGTGACAAAGACATCACAATCTGTTCAAAATAAATGAGAAGATTTAATAAAATAGGAAGGGATAACCGAAGTAATACTTAACTCTCGATGGAGGGGATCTGACACCCTTCTCTTTTGTGACCATTGCGTATCGTCCAGACCACCAAAAGGTGGAAGAGGAGCCTGAATCTCTCTGATGGTTACCCTCACAAAACAAAGGGGCCCACCATTACTAACAAGAATGAGAGATCAATCAAAGGAATGGTATAGAGAACAAAATATATGATTACTGGTTATATATACAAGTCACATAATAAGCATAAACCTCATATTTAAGTGAAAATATATAAAAGGAAAATATACATAACCAATAATCTATCCAACACCCTATGAATAAATTTAAGGAACATGCAGGAACAACATAATGAAAAAGACTCTAGATATGCATGCCTTCGCACACATCCATATTATGGGTAAGTGGGCACGAAGAGAATAACCCATATTTTCTTTAGTTATAGTTAGGGTCTTAGTCTTACTTAATGGATAGTCTGACTACTATCTATTCGGGGAGACTCTCAAACAAGAAGATTACAGTCTTAAGAACTTGTCGATAAGTTTGGGAAACAGAGAAAAGGTGAAGAAAAACCCCTCCCTTTGTATGTGACCAAAATAGAAAACCAACTATTTACCAGTGTGATTTGAGTACCGTAAAATAGGTATAACATTCAAACTCTTACAAGACCCTAGACAAACAAACTTCCCACCATAACTCTGGTGAAGCATAGTATGGAAAATTATGAAGAGGAAACTCAACAACGAGTGTAGGAGGATATTATAAGAGCCTACGAGCAAGTTACCACTAGCATGAAATGATTGGACGAAATCACGAGAACAATAAAATATAACAAGATAAATGATCTTGTTGAACGATGCATTAATGAATATGCAAATAGAAATGTCACTTACCCATAGCAGAAATATCCCAAGAGGCGCTCCATACCACAAAACCCCTTGCAAAGTAAAAGTCAAGAAAAGAATGCAAAAACGCAGAGCCCATTTCGAACCAGGCTCTCACAATGTGACAATGAACAATGGTGATTGCCTTAAACACGAAACCATGCATATCGAATGTAGTGGGTACAACAGGAAAATACGCCATGTGACTTGAGAGATTTGGTGTGCTTGGGTTGGATGAGGGTACAGACTTGGCTCTCGTCCCTCACCCTCCTCCATTAATGGTCGGTCAGAGAAACAATTCCTGACTATCAACACCTCTAGTCATATTTACGAGGGCCGGTCTCGGTATTTTCAAGAACCCATGTTTTCAGATTTATCAACCTGTAGTCGCTACTAGTCAAGTTAGCATAGATGGTTAGTTTAGTTTAAAACCTGGTAAGTTTCAATCAATTGTCTGTTTGGGGTTCACTTCTAGTTAGGGAGTTGGTTGTTTTTCATCATGAGGGGAGGATTCTCAGTCAACCAAACAATGGCCGAGGATGCCTTTCATAGTCCTTAACCACCAACGAAACACTTCAAACAACTCGTTCAATGATTAAACAATTAAGTTTCGACTACCATTACTTTGTTGTATATAGTTATTAAGGGCCTTAGAGTTTAGACTTGTGCGCATTTATGGAGACATGTGTTAAAGAAGAGGATGAGGTCTTAAGTACTAGGCCTATGTCTAGTTTCCCTTGTATTACAAAATATTTAAACTCTAATCCCTTACAAATGCTAGTATGACTTCACAAAAAGAAAACGCTAGACTATGGTTATGTAATGTTAGAAAAGGAAGTTTGAATACATGGGGTGTCACAACTAGCAATAAGGATATTTATCCTATTATAAATCAATTTTTACAAGCTTAGAGCTTATTGCACCGTAGAAGAAAAAAAAAAACATTTATGACGAAATTGAGGTATATTACATCCATACTTGCAAAGCATCACAGGGATACATTTATTTATGGAGTTTCGTGAAGGGATAAATCTCCATTGGAACTTGTTCACACATAATTGCGTGGACCAATGAAAACACCTTCATTGAATGGTAATGTCTATTTTAAGGATTTTATTGATGATTTTAGTTGAAAAACTTGGGTTTATTTGCTGTAGCACAAATATGAAACTTGTGACATCCCCAAAAAACTAAAGTATTTTTGAAATTTAAAATTTGTTGGAAAATTATTACGTTTTTAGTAAATTCGAATTTGGAAAATTTTTGCCATTTATGGCAATTCCAAATTTGATAAATTGTAATTAATTTTTATGACTGTTGGGTAGAGATCTGATTTGACCCAACTAACTATTTGACTATGACACTTTTATGAAAATAGAATATTTTATATTTATTGTAGGAGGACAAATGGAATGGCCATGTTAAAATCAGTTGACCATGACTCCATGAGTGGGGAACATGTTCGAACTACCTCTGGGCTGATTGTTACAAGTGGAAAATTAGATATTTGACCATTGGCAGTCCTTGAAAATTAGGGATTTAGAAAGTTGCAAAAATTCCCAAGAGAGGGAAAATACCTAGGCAAAAAGGATTATTTTGATAAATAGCATATGTAAGGAGGCAAGACGCTACCTAGTATGATGGGAATACACTACTAGTTTCCTTGATGTTATGAACACTAAGGATTGAGTGTGAGGAAGTAGGAGTAAGCTAGGGAAAAGAGAACTATTGTGTACTTGTTGTTATGAACACTGGACATTAACTGTGAGGCAAGGAGAGAATTAGAGACACAAGAAAACATTGTTGAACATGAGATTTCAAGTTCGCCCTCATGGATTCATGGTCAGGCTAGGGGGTGAATTGGGCAAGTAATTTGGCTGCCCTGTTCTATGGTTGGGAGGAACGTGGTTTTTCCCTTTGTCTTCCCATGAACTAGTGCATATATGTATTATATTCCTTTCTCTGTTTGGAATGACTAAATTGATTTATTGAAATGTATATGTCAAATTTTATGTTTGGCATAATATGATGGATGAATTATGTTCTCTCTTGTGAGGCATAAAATAGACATAGTATCACCCGATTTAAATTTTGAGTGTCTTATCGACTTCAATACAGAAAGAATAATGTAGTTTCCTATCAATTATGAAAGAGTACATGGGGAAAATTTTGGACTTTATTCCTTAGACGAAATTTCTGCCATATATAGATATACCGCTGATGAAACTAGTATGGGGCACTAATTATTCCATATATATATATATATAGGTATGCCCATTTACATAGTCAGCCATCGGCATAGACATTATAGAAGAAAATTCAGATTCAATGTTGATAACGAGATTTATATTTCTATATATACATATCTGGCCTATACCCTGTAAGTAATGAATTATTACAACAGACATTCAACTAAGATAATAGGAGAATTTACAAAAATGGTATGAACTGTAAGGAAACAATTTGATTATACATATCTTTTCCTTCTTGACAAGTGTTATGGTAGATTGCATAGAAAGACGTTGTAACATTTTAAAGCGTTGAGCACATTTCGAAAATTGTAGAAGAAAGACCTAATAGTTGTATAGCACTCCACAGTACAACTAAAGCATGCCCAATATATATATATATATATATATATATATATACGATTACATGTGTATAAATAAAATATTCTAGATACAATTAACCAAGTCGGGAATTCTCAACCTACTTTATATACTGTTAGACCACACCTGTATAGTTACCTAATGCATAGATACAGGCAACCCCTTTATAACTAGAAATAGTATAACTTCAGATAATTTGTATATACAGAAGTAGAGTAAATTAACAAAAAATTTGAATACATCTCTGAATGAAATAAGTAGTCTATCTAACTTTTACAATGTTCAGACTGAAATGTTACAACTCTGAATGCAAGGGTTACATACCAAGTACTCTTATTTGGATGAGGGCCTATGTATATAAAAATTTAAAGTGAAATTACAGGAATGAAGGAATAAACATCATATTATTTATAATATCATTTAATTCCAATATAACAAGATAATTTAAACGTATTCCTTTTTCCAAATGTTGAGTTAAGTGCCACTAAAAATCCGATTGAGACTATCAGCCAACCCTTTAGTTTTATAGTCGACCCTCTTATTGGACCATGGAATTGTTTTTTTCTTCAAAGATAATAACCAGCAAAAAATGAACAATCTCTACCACATAGAGTTAAACCTTTCTATTATGTTGAACGCCTAAGCCTCTTGGAAAGGGCAGAATGGAGACTAAATACCTTTTTTGCGGGTGATAGAAGTTGTACTCCATATCTTTGTGTGACCGAAAACCATGTACATTGCAGAAAGAAATCATTATAATCTTGATCAAGAGAGATAAGAGGATTTATGTTAGTAATAAGAAAGAATAGCCAAAGTAATACTTATCTGTAGTGGGAGGGGTTCGACATCCTTCACTGTTGCAATGAACCGCATGCCTTCCAGACCGAGAAGGGAGGAGGGGCCCTAAATATTCCTGGTGGGTACCCTCGCAAAAATCAGAGAGGCCTACCATTAACAATAAGAACGAGTAAATAACCAAAGGAAATATTTACAGAGAATGATTATATGAATGTTGAACACTACATAATTTGCATGACAAGTATAAACCATTATTTAAATCCTTAAAATTTAAAGATGAGATGCTTCGGGCCAATAAGCAGTATCATTAATTCTATCTCGCACCCTATGATTTAGGTTAGTTAAGGAAGGAGAATGAAAAGACAGTGCAGTGTCGAAAGTTCCAGTCGTGAATGCCCTTTTGAAATGTGTTTAGATTTATAAGCGAATGGGCACGAACAGAATAATCATCCTTAGTGTGTTTTTCGTAGGGTATAAGTCTTGTTTTAAGGATTTTTGTGACTATAAATTTTATGGGCGACTTTCAAACAAGAGGAATTTCAGTCGAGTGGTTTCATTGAATAGTTTGGGGAAACATAAGACCCGAGAATAAAAATTCTACTAGACACCCAACCAGGATAGGAAACGACATTCAAGGCTTGCCTGAGTGTTTGCGTGTGGGAAATAAGCGTAGTATTTTGGCACATATGAAACCCTAACCTGATAAACTTCAGAGCCATAGTACCAGTGAGGTATGGTGTATGCTAGGATAGAGAGAAACCCAATACTCAAATTGTGAATACATGAGGTGGCTAAAGAACGACCTATGAGAGAAACGCTACTCACATGACTTTGTGGGAAGGGAGTGTAAAGAAAAATAAGTCGGGAAGATCCTTATGGAACTTTTGATTAAAAGTTACAGTACAAGAACGAAACTCATCGAAACCTAAGTTCAGGAAACCATTCACCTTTCGTTACTACTAATGTGGTTGCTACCGGTAGTTAGACTTCGATTAAAACCAGTAAAGTTTAACCAACTGTCAGCATAGAGCGTGCACCTAACTAGAAAGATACTTAGATGGTGTGGAGGATGAAAGACTCTCAGTCAACCAGAAGTTACCAAGGGAACTATCAAAATCTTAATTAATTTGGGAAGCCAAATAGCTTAACATAACGATGAAGCAAATAAATTCAACAAAACCTCATTATGTATATAATGTATTATTTGTAGTCTTGGAGTTGTAAACTTGTGCGCGTATGTTTTATAGGAGAGGCTAGGACCCTAAGTCTTAGGCCTACATGATACTTCCACTTTATCCCAAGTATGACTTATAGTTCCTCGTAAAAGTTAGTATGACTTAAATGAAAGATGAAAAAGAGAATACTGGATTATGGGTTTTTCATGTTAAGAAAGGGAAAGTGAATGCACTAGGTATCAAGTTTAACAATAGGATTAAATGGGTATTTCGCTAATTATGCATATGTGTTACAATTTTTGAGCTTACTGTACCTTGGAAGAATTTATTTTTTTTTGACAAAAACGAGGTATATTACATATGGTATCAGAGAAAAGTTTACAACACTGGGCCTTGAGTAGGGCCACATTAAATTCATGGCATATATTTTTACTTACAAAAAACTAATAAACCATCATTGTTACAAACACAATTTTTTTTTTTGTTTTGTGTTAATCGTGGCAACATAGGATGACGGAGAAATCAGAATTGATGGAAATCCTGAACAAAGACTTCTTGAAAATCAGAGACATAACAGTGACGGAAGCTCCCCCAGGGAAGTGCTGGAAACAATGACGAATCTTATTGTTGAGCTACAGGTTTTCAAAGCCAACAACGAGAAACTGAAGAAAGCACGGCAGGAACAACAAGAGATAAATTAATTCTTGCTACGCAATATAGTGACCAAGAAAATCCCAAAGGACGATAACCATGATGAAGAGGTCAGCAAAAGGGCCTCCAAGAATTTTGGGCCTGCAACAGAAAAAGGAGACAGTTCGTCTAAAGGTACACCTTCAGCTGAGGACAAAATGAAAACAAACAGAAAAAGAAAACAGGTAGACCACCTTGAAGGAGAATTTAAAAAGATTAAACCAACTACCTTTGATGGAGAATCTAGGATAGGCGAAGAAGCTGAGGCATGGTTGTTGGACATCAAAAAATACTTCCATATCTACAACTATTCCAGCAATATGAAGGTCAGAATGGCCATCTACAATCTGAAAGGGAAGGCCATCATTTGGTGGCAAGACCTGAAATTGGCCAAGGGCCTAAAGGAGAAACAGTTGGAATGGTCTGACCTTAAAAAGTATTTGAAGAAAAAATACCTTTCTAAAAGCTACTATGAAAGGAAAATGAAAGAATTTTACGAGTTACGACTTGGACAGATGATGATGGAGGACCTTATAAAATTTTTTATGGAACTAATAAGGTTTGTACCGTACATCTAGAAGGATAAGGTAAAAATCCAGTGATTCTTAAGTTGTTTACCATAGTCCTACAGTGAAAGAATTGAGTTTGACAACCCCAAATCCTTGAGTGAAGTATTCAGGAAAGAACGAATGTGATATGACCAGTATAAACAATGGGCAGAGTTTCTCAAAGCTTGGAAGGATAAGAAACAAGATCGAATGAACAAGCAGAAGAAGGGATACCAGCGAGCTCCTTATCAGAATGCAGCAAAAAGATTTCCGAGAAAAGATTTTCACTCCAACCATTCGAATAGGGAAGGCAGCGGTAAACTAGTAAACCTAGGAACGAATAAGTTTGGGGACGGCCCCCGCGAACCATTAAAGTGTTGGGAATGTGGAGAACCTCATCAAAGGAGGAACTGTCCATGTTTAATTTCAACAAACAAAACTGTTGTTCATAATTTGTAGGAAGCCTTGACGGTGGGTGACGTGGGCAGAAGACTGCATCGGATAAATGCATCCATAGATCGCCAACAAGTTGACCACCAATCCTCTGTGGTAGAAATCGAAGGTAAAATCAATAACACTCGAATTTCTGTTTTAATTGACCCTGGAGATACGTTAATTTATATTACTCCTAATGTAGTAGAGTCAAATAAACTTAAGAAACTRAAGCACGAAAAATCATGGCTGRTACAATTAGCAACAGGAACTAAAAGKAAAGTAGTTGACTTTATTTCTGATTTCGAATTCATCTTAGATGGTCAAAACATAAGAGCAAATCTGAACATCCTACCTCTAGGATCTTATGATATGATTATCAGAATGGATTGGTTGGAAAAGCACAAAGCAATACTAGATTGTTATACAAAGACACTTAACTATAAAGACGATTATGGCACTACTAGAACAACCCAAGGTATACCAAAACCTATATCAGTTAGACAAGTTTCAACAATGCAATTCAAGAAATGTATGATAAATGGATGTCAATTTTATGCCATCCAAGTAACAAATCTGTTAGAAAAAGAAGATAATCCAAAGTTAGAAGACTTTGATGTCCTACGTGAATTCAGAGACATGTTTTAGGATGAGATACTGGAATTACCTCCTAGAAGGGAAATAGACTTCTCCATAGATCTACTACCTGGTTCAGCCCCAATCTCAAAAGCACCTTACCGAATGAGTTTATGAGAATTGACAGAATTAAAAATATAATTACAGGAATTGTTGGCCAAAGAGTATCGCAGACCGAGTGTTTCACCATGGGGGCCACCAGTCCTCTTTTTGAAAAAGAAACACGGTACTCTAAGACTTTGTATTGATTATAGAAAATTGAATAAAATGACTATTAATAACAAGTACACCTTACCTAGGATAAATGACCTATTTGATCAAGTGGGTGGGGCCAAAATCTTTTCGAAATTGGATTTACGATCTGGTTACCATCAAGTTAGGATAAAGGATGAATATATAAGAAAAACATATTTTCAAACAAGATATGGACACTATGAATTCATAGTCATATCTTTCGGACTCACTAGCGCACCAACCACGTTTATGTGCCTGATGAACAGTATTTTCAGCCAGTACTTACACAAGTTCGTACTAGTATTTATTGACAATATTCTGGTCTATTCTAAAACTGAGGAATAACATGAAGAACACTTAAGAATAGTTCAACAAATGTTGAGGAAACACAAATTGTACGCCAAATTTGATAAGTGTGACTTTTATCAAAAGAAAATACAATATCTAGGACATGTAATTTTAGCAGAAGGCATTGTCGTAGACCGTGAGAAAATAAAAGACATCATGGAATGGCCGGTACCTAAGGATGTAGCGGATATCAGTCATTCATGGGAATCACCGGATATTATCACAGATTTATAGAGGGGTTTTCCAATATAGCCTACCCTATCACGTCATTACAAAAGAAAGGGACCAAGTTTAACTGGTCACATAAGTGTCAAGACAATTTTAACAAGTTGAAGAAATTATTGACAACTGCACCCATTTTGAAGGTAGTAGACCCAGATAAGGACTTTACCATATGTGTTGATGCAAGTAAAGAAGGAATAGGTGGTGTCCTAACTCAGGAAGGACACGTGATTTGTTATGAGTCCTGGAAATTAAAAGAGCATGAGCGAAATTATGTCACTCGTGACTTAGAATTGGCAGCAGTAATATACGCCTTAAAAATTTGGCGACACTACATAATGGACAGAAAATTTCTACTATTGACGAATAATAGCGTCGTGAAATATCTATTTAGCCAACCAGGTCTTAATGCAAGGAAAGCAAGATGGTTATCCTTCTTGAGCGAATTCGACTTTGAGGTTGGACATATCAAGGGTAAGGAAAATAAGGTAGCAGACGCTTTAAGCAGAAGAGTCCAAGGGTTATTTGAGATAAATATCAGCAGAGCAAAAAGTGACCTAGAACAAAGAATAAGGACAAGAGGTAGTAACAACGAAAATTACACTAAGATAATGGCAAAATTACAAAACAATACCATAAACTTAGATAAACCAGATCTAAGTATTGACAAGAAGGGAATATTATGATTTAAAAACATACTTTACATACTAGATTCAACAGAGTTAAAGTTAATAGTATTGGACGAAGTGCATAAGAAACTGTATTTTGTCCATCCAGGATACTAGAAAACGATAACAACACTTAGAAAAATATTTTACTAGCCTAATATGAAGGGAGAAACAACATAATACTTGGCTAGGTGCCAAGATTGTCAGCAGGTTAAGGCCAAACACCAGCATCCAGCCAGCCTATTACAGCCATTACCTATGCTAGAATGGAAATGGGAGACCATATCGCTGGACTTTATAACAGTTTGCCTAAAACTCAGAAATAGAATGATTATATTATGGTGGTAATCGACAAACTCAGTAAGCCTGCACACTTTATTCCTGTAAAGTCTACTTTTAAGGCTATAAACATTGCTGAAATATTTATGAAAGAAATTTTTAGACTGCATGGTATTCCTAAAATGTTGATTTCAAATAGAGACGTAAAATTCACATCCGCTTTTTGGAAGGAATTGTTTACAAGGATAAATATTAATTTGAATTTTAATACGAGTTATCACCCACAAACGGATGGATAGAGTGAAAGGACAAACCAAATTGTAGAGGATATGCTCTACATGTATGTAAGAGAAAAACCAAACAAGTGGGAAGACTATCTACACTTGGTAGAATTTGCATATAACAATGGGTACCAAAATTCGGCTAAGTTAAGCCCTTTCGAGGTACTATATGGTAGAAAGTGTACGACTTCGATTAGCTGGGATAACCCGGTTGACATACTCATGGTTGGACCAGAGATGTTCCAAGAAATGGATAATATGGTAAGGAAGGTACAAAAGAACTTAAAGGAAGCACAGGACATACAAAAGAGCTATGCAGATAAAAAAATAAGACACTTGAAATTTCAAGTGGGAGACCATGTTTATTTGAAAGTCAAATCCCGAAAAAGTTCACTGAAGTTAGGAAATTGTGCCAAGTTGGCGCCCAGGTTTTGTGGGCCCTTTGAGATACTAGCTCGAATTGGACCCGTAGCATACCAAATTGCACTTCCAGCTAATCTAAGAATTCATAATGTATTTCATGTTTCTTTGTTGAAAAAGTATGTTCATGACCCTACTCATATGATTGATTGGAACTTGGTGCAAGTGGAACTAGAAGGCGAGTTCCAAGTGGAACCCCTACATATTCTCGAGCAGAGAGAAATAACACTTCGGAATAGAGCCATCTCTCAAGTAAAGGTGCAATGGAAGCACTTTAGTTATGAGGTGGCCACTTGAGAGTTCGAGGGAGATTTGGGGAAATATCATCCAATCTTGTTCCAAGAAAGGAACGAACACTAAGGACAGTGTTTTATTGAAGGGGGAAAGGATGTGACATCCCCCAAAAAATAAAGTATTTTTGAAATTTAAAATTTGTTGGAAAATTGTTTTGTTTTTAGTAAATTCGAATTTGGAATTTTTTTGTCATTTATGGCAATTCCGAATTTCGAATTTGCTAAATTGTAATTAATTATTATGATTTTCGGGCAAAGATCTAATTTGACCCAATTAACTATTTGACTATGACACTTGTATGAAAACAAAATATTTTATATTTATTGCAGGAGGACAAATGGAACAACCATGTTAAAATCAACTAAACGTGACTCCATGAGTGGGGAACATGTTGGAACTACCTCTGGGATGATTTTTACTAGTGGAAAATCAGAGATTTGGCCATTGGCAGCCCTTGAAAATCATGGATTTAGAAAGATGTAAAAATTCCCAAGAGAGGGAAAATACCTAGGCAAAAAAAACTATTTTGATAAATAGCATATGTGAGGAGGCAAGACGTTGCCTAGTATGCTAGGAAAACACTACTGGTTTCCTCATTGTTATGAACACTACTGATTGAGTGTGAGGCAATAAGAGTAAGATGGGGAAAAGAGAACTACTGTGTACTTGCTATTATGAACACTCAACATTAAGTGTGAGGCAAGGAGAGAATTGGAGATAGAAGAAAACATTGTTGAAGAGGAGATTTCAAGTTCTCCCTCATGGATTCATGGTCAGGCTAGGGGGTGAATTGGGAAAGTAATTTGGATTCCATGTTCTACGGTTGGGAGGAACGTGGTTGTTCCCTTTGTCTTCACGTGAAATGGTGGTGATATGTATTCTATTCCTTTCTCTGTTTGGAATGACTAAATTGATTTATTGAAATGTATATGTCATTAAGGTTTGGCATAATATGATGGATAAATTATGTTCGCTCTTGTGAGGCATAAAACAGATAGAGTATCACCCGATTTAAATTCTGAGTGTCTTATCGACTTCAATACAAAAAGAATAATGTAGTTTCATGAACTTAATTATGAAAGAGTATGTATGGAAAATTCTGGACTTTATTACTTAGACGAAATTTCTGCCATATATATATATATATATATAGGTATGCCCATTTGCATAGTCAGCCATCAACGTAGACATTATAGAAGACAATTCAGATTCAACGTTGATAACGAGATTTATATTTCTATATATACAGATCTGGCCTATACCCTATAAGTAATGAATTATTACAATAGTCATTCAACTATGATAATAGGATATTTTACAAAAAT
>SNQJ01S0033766.1:134803-152685 GCA_010110895.2 Picea sitchensis
TATATATATGATTACATGTGTATAAATAAAATAGTCCAGATATAATTAACCGAGTCGGGAATTCTCAACCTACCTTATATATTGTTAGATGAGACCTATATAATTACCTAATGCATAGATACATGCAACCCCTTTATAA
Source organism: Picea sitchensis (assembly GCA_010110895.2). NCBI lineage: Eukaryota > Viridiplantae > Streptophyta > Pinopsida > Pinales > Pinaceae > Picea > Picea sitchensis. The sequence continues at coordinate 134,943 of SNQJ01S0033766.1, forward strand.
CCGGAAATAGTATAACTTCAGATAATTCATATATACAGAAGTAGAGTAAATTAAGAACAAATTTGTATACATCTATGAATGAAACAAGTAGTTTGCCTAAATTTTACAATGTTCGGACTAAAATGTTACAACTATGAATGCAAGGGTTACATACCTAGTACTCTTATTTGGCCAAGGGCCTACATAGATAAAACTTTAAAGTGAAATTACAGGAATGAAGGAATAAACATCATATTATTTATAATATTATTTAATTCCAATATAACAAGATAATTTAAACGTATTCATTTTTCCAAAATGTCGAGTGAAGGGCCAGTAAAAATCAGATTGAGTCTATCGGCCAACCCTTTGGTTTTACAGTCGACCCTCTTATTGGACCATGAAACATTTTTTTTCTTCAGAGATAATAACCAGCAAAAAACAAACAATCTCTACCATAGAGGGTTAAACCTTTCTATTACCCTGAACACCTAAGCATCTTGGAAAGGGAAAAATGGAGCCCGAATACCTTTTTCGCGGGTGATAGAAGTTGTACTCCATATCTTTGTGTGACTGAAAACCCTATACATTGCAGAAAGAAATCATTATAATCTTGATCACCAGAGATAAGAGGATTTAACTTAGTAATAAGAAAGAATAGCTTAAGTAATACTTATCTGTAGTGGGAGGGGTTCGACATCCTTCACCGTTGCAACAAACTGTGTTCCTTCTAGACCGAGAAGGGAGGAGGGGCCCTAAATATTCATGGTGGGCACTCTCACAAAAATCATAGAGGCCCACCATTAACAATAAAAACCAGTAAATAACCAAAGGAAATCTTTATAGAGAATGATTATACGAATGTTGAACACTACATAATTCACATGACAAGTATAAACCATTATTTAAATCCTAAAAATGTAAAGATGAGATGCTTCAGGCCAATAAGAAGTATCATTAATTCTATCTCCAACCCTATGATTTAGGTTAGTTAAGGAAGGAGAATGCAAAGACAGTGCARTTTCGAAAGTTCCAGTCATGAATGCCCTTTTGAAATGYGTTCAGATTTATAAATGAATGGGAATGAACATAATGAATCCAATCATCCTTAGTGTGTTTTTCGTAGGGTATAAGTCTTTTTTTAAGGATTTGTTCGACTATAAATTTTATGGGCGAATTTCAAACAAGAGGAATTTCAGTCGAGTGGTCTCATTGAATAGTTTGGGGAAACATAGGACCCGAGAATAAAACTTCTACCAGACACCCAACCAGGATAGGAAAAGGCATTCAAGGCTTTCCTGAGTGTTCGTGTGTGGGAAATAAGCGTAGTATTTTGGCACATATGAAACCCTAACCTGATAAAATTCAGAGCCATAGTTTCGGTGAGGTACAGTGTATGCTAGGATAGAGAGAAACCCAGTACTCAAATCAGTGAATACAAGAAGTGGCTAAAGAATGACCTATGAGTGAAACACTACTCACGCAACTTCGTGGGAAGGGAGTGTAAATAACAATAAGTCAGAGATATCCTTATGGAACTTTTGATTAAAAGTTACAGTAACAGAAATAGTTCACTTACCAATAGGAGGTACAGTCTGGGGAAAGTGCCCCTTTCCACCATACTCCTCACGCCGAGAGAGAGGTCCAGAAAATGAAAGAGAAATGCAGGTTCAACCATTGAAACAAGATTGGTCAAAAAATGACAACAAATAACTATTGTTACCCTAAAACACGAACCCTCACACCTATGGAATGTGATGAATGCAACAGAGAATACACCATGTGATATGAGTGACTTGACGTGTTTGGATTGGATGAGGGTACATGGTTAGCTCTCATCCTCATCCACCTCCATTAATGGCCAGTCAGTTATTGACTCTCATCTTTCAAACCTCCCGTCATACTTAAATTATTTTACGAGGACAAGGATAGGACTCCTCAAAGCCTAAGTTCGGGAAACCATTAACCTTTCGTTACTACTAGTCTGGTTGCTACTAGTAGTTAGGCTTCACTTAAAACTGGTAAATTTTAACCAACTGTCAGCATAGAGCGTGCACCTAACTAGGAAGATACTTATATGGTGTGGAGGAGGAAAGACTCTCAATCAACCAGAAGTTATCAAGGGAACTATCGAAATCTTAATTACTTTGGGAAGCCATATAGATGAACATAACGACGAAGCAAATAAATTCAACAAATCCTCATTATGTATATAATGTACTATTCGTAGTCTTGGAGTTGTATACTTGCACGTGTACGTTTTACATGAGAGGCTAGGACCCTAAGTCTTAGGCCTACATGATACTTCCACTTTATCCCAATTATAACTTATAGTTCCTCATAAAAGTTAGTATGACTTAAATGAAAAATGAAAAAGAGAATACTGGATTATGGATTTGTCATGTTAGGAAAGGGCAAGTGAATACACTAGGTATCAAGTTTAACAATAGGATTAAATGGGTATTTCGCTAATTATGCGTATGTGTTAAAGTTTTTGAGCTCACTGTACCTTGGAAGAATTTTTTTTTATGACGAAATTGAGGTATATTACAAAAATTTTGATATATTTAAGAGGTTTAAAGTTCTGGTTGAAAAGGAGAGTGGAAAATATATTAAAGTCCTAATATCAGACAAAGGAGGTGAGTATATGATAAATGATTTCATGGAGTTTTGTTAGTCTCGTGGAATCAAGAGACAATTTACTATTCATTATACTCGACAACATAATCAAGTAGCTAAAAGGAATGATCAAACCATTAAGAATATGGCTTGAAGTATGTTTAAGGAGAAGCATATTCCGAATGAATATTGGGGTGATGTAGTTATTTTTTCAATATAGATTCTACAAAGGAGTGCAACTAAGAGTGTAAAGAACCAAGTACCTGAGGAAGCTTGGAGTGGTAAGAATAGAACATATCCCATTTGAGGATTTTCGGGTGTGTAGCTTATGCACATGTACCTAAATATATGAGGAGAAATTTAGATGACATAAGTGAGAAATGTGTCTTTGTTGGATACAATGAGGAGTCTAAGGAATATAGACTCTATAGTCATGTCACCAAGAATTATGTTATCAACAGAGATGTTGAGTTCAAGGAAGAAGAGGCTTGGGATGGTAGCATTGACAAAATTGTTTCAGGGGGAGTTGAAATATCCCATGAAGATGATGATGGAGATGAGTAGGTCATACATGGTGTAYAATTGATTCCACAATCACATACACCTACAACAAGAACTCTTGTAAGACAATCACCACGAGTCCACCCATCACAACTAGGAACGCATAAAACATATGAGTGCATAGATCCATCGGGTTATGGTGGACAAAAAATAGGATCAGATGTAAGTGATGAATCAAATCCTACTTTAGCTTCATTAATAAATATAATTAGAGGTCAAAAGACTAGAATTTTAAGAGAATTGTATGAGAAAAATGATGAAGTTGTTAAGAACATGAATAGATCTACAAATATAATCACCAGAAATATTGAATACAAAATAGATCTATAGAGAAATATAGAATAAACCACACTTTATTATTACCAAACCCTTGAGGTAGGAAAACACCATACAATGGATCATATTATGGAAGGGATCATCTCCTGTTCACTTGCCTCTTCGAGGGGGCAACCTCCTATTGAGCTACATCTCACAATATAATAATTCTCTTCATGTCCCATTACATTGCTTGAACCTCTTTATATAGTGCTACCATCACCTAAGAACATTCTATAGGAGGAATCTTCTAGAAGTAGAACCTTCTAATAAGTCATCTTGCATGTATTATATATAACTACCCATTTATTATATCTAACTACCATAGTGGGCCTTATTTAATAATATAGTGGACCTAGTCCACCTTAACATTGAATGACCTCCACTAGTATCACTATGGGACCTCTGGGCCCCCACTACTACCTCTCTAGCTACCTAACATTACACCCCCCTTATGAAATCATTGTCCTAAACGCTTGATGTACAACCATATATCAGGGTTCCATGGATCATTGTGGACCATAATGTTGAAGAAGACTAGAGAACCAAGGTCCCATGTAGAAAGGAAAGCCACCATGATGAATTAGTTCAACCTCCATTGTAAACCTGGGTCCCATGTCCAAGTGCTCATGTGAAATCCACGTGGAATATTTTGGAACCCAATAACAAACTCAAAATGATGCTCCAAATACTGACACATGTCATGTGGATCCAAATAAGAAGATCCATCCACATAGTGGAAAAGAGTCGTAGCAGAATCTGGAAGGAATAATACCACTGTAGAATATGCACGATGGAAACGGGTAATCATAACTAGCTCCTGATGTGTGAAATTGATGTTCTCTACAGAAGGTGAAGTAGAGTCATCAAATAAAATATGGAATTGGTTGTCATCCCAAAAATGACAACTATCCATATACCAATCATTGCAATGGCCCTCAAAATCATACCAAACATATATTTCTTGATTATATTCATCCTTGAGGTATGCCATAAGAAACATATTCTTCATTTTATCTAATGAATCTTAAATACTACGAAAAATATCATTGAGGCCATCTACAAAGTCATCCAATCTATCATTCAATGTGTCAAACAATTGAGCTTTGAATGGTTGAGTAATATGTCAAATTTCTTTGAGGGTTTGAGAATAAATATCCATTTGAGCACCCTATAAAAATTTATGATCTCTACAATCTCATCGTTGTCATAAAAAAACCCAAAAAATTAACCAAGGGTTTAAAAATAAATTACTACAGAAAATCGCGGTTTTTTCCGGAAAAAAACCTGAAAAACTCCTAAATTTAAAATGCTCATAACTTCGCTTCCTAGACTCCATTTCGACCAATTTTTTTTTTTAAATTGGGTATTTTTCCAAGAGGAATTCAAATACCCAATTTTTTTTTTGTCAAATTCAACTCGTAAATCGTCAAATTTGAACCTCAAGTGCGCCGCCCTCTTTTTCTTCCCTAGAAAATTTCTTTAAAAAAGAGAAAACAATTATTGCCTTCTTTGGCCAAGGAAAGTGATATGATACCACTTGTTAAGAACCTGAATATATCTACAAATATAATCACCACAAATATTGAATATGCAATATATCCAAAGAGCAAGATAGAAGAAACCACACTTTATTATTACCAAAACCTTGAGGTAGGGAAACACCATACAATGGATCCTATTATGGAAGGGATACTCTCCTGTTCACTTGCCTCTTCGAGGGGGAATCCTCCTATTGAGCTACAACTTACAATACAATAATTCTCTTTATTGTCCCATTACATTGCTTGAACCCCTTTATATAGTACTACCATCACCTAAGAACATTCTAGAGGAGCAATCTTCTTGAAGTAGAACCTTATAAGAAGTCCTCTTACATTTATTATATCTAACTATCCATGTATTATATCTAACTACCATATTGGGTCTTATTTAATAACATAGTGGACCTAGTCCACCTTAAATTGAATGGCCTCCACTATTATCACTATGGGCCCTCTCGGCCCCCACTACTACCTCTCTAGCTACCTAACAAAAGTAGATCAAGTTTCAAATTTTTCATTAATTTCGTATGATGTCGTAAATTTCGATGATGCTTTTAAGAAAGAAGTTTGGGTAGAAGATATGAAGGAGTAAATCGATTCCATAGAAAGGAATAACACTAGGAAACTTGTATATTTACATGAAGATAAAAATTCCATAGGTGTTAAATGGTTTTACAAGACCAAGTTAAATATTGAAGGTGAAAAGTTGAGAAGCACAAGGAAAGGTTTGTAGCTTAGGGGTTCAATTAACAACCCGATATTGATTATAATGAAACTTTTGCACCTGTAGCGAGGCTTGATATAGTAATAATGGTATTAGCCATTGATTCTCATAATAAATGGTGTATGTACCACATGTATGTAAAATCAACATTTTTAAATGTTTTTTTGGAAGAAGAGGTTTAGGTGAAACAACCTCGAGGATGCACGATTGTTGGACAAGAAGTTAAGGTCTATAGGTAAAGAAAGAGTTTTATGGATTGAAATAGGCACCCAGAGTATGGTGCAACATAATTGATGAATACTTGAAATGTGAAGGATTCAACAAGAGTCCGAGTGAGCCAACACTGTATACAAAGGTAAATCACGAAGGTAAACTCTTGATTGTATGCTTATATGTTGATGATTTGATTTTCACGACAAATATTTTAGTAGATCAGTTAAAGATAGACATGAACACTGAGTTTGAAATGACTCATTTAGGAATGATGAAGTATTTTCTAGGCATTGAGGTAAATAAATATGAATATGTTATTTTTATTTGGAAAACTAAGTATGGAAAGGACATATTGAAAAGGTTTAGGATGGTGAATTGTAAACTGGATGTAACACCAATCATAATTGGCACAAAACTCAGTAAGAATGATGAGGGGTATTGTGTTGATCCGACTCTTTACTCATTGGAATTCTTATGTATTTGACACAAACAAGACATGATATTATGTTTGTTGTAAGTCTGATTTCTAGATTTATGGAGACTTTGAAGAGTACTCATTGGCAAGGACAAAAAAGGATCCTAAGATATGTTGTTGGACCAACTAATTATGGTGTCGTGTACACATTAGATTCATATTTTATGTTGATTGGATATAATGATAGTGTGACATCCCCAAAAATAAAGTATTTTTGAAATTTAAAATTTGTTGGAAAATTATTCCGCTTTTAGTAAATTCCAATTTGGAATTTTTTTTCCATTTATGGCAATTCCGAATTTCAAATTGAATAATTGTAATTAAATTATTATGACTGTTGGGAAGAGATCTAATTTGACCCAACTAACTAATTGACTATGACACTTGTATGAAAACAAAATGTTTTATATTGATTGCAGGAGGACAAATGGAACAACCATGTTAAAATCAGCTGACCATGACTCCAGTAGGGGGAAACATGTTGGAACTACCTTTGGAATGATTGTTACAAGTGGCAAATCAGATATTTAGCCATTGGAAGCCCCTGAAAATCAGGGATTTAGAAAGCTGTGAAAATTCCCAAGGAGGGAAAAAGACCTAGGCAAAGGGATTGTTTTGATAAATAGCATATGTGAGGAGGCAGGACGCTGCCAAGTATGCAGGGAAAAGGAGACTACTATTTTTTTTTCCTCTCTTGCTGTTATGAACACTGTTAATTGAGTGTGAGGCAAGGGGAGTCTATTGAATATTGAAATTCATTGTTGAAGAGGAGTTTCCAAGTTAACCCTCATGGACTCATGGTTAGGCTAGGGGGTGAACCATACAAGTGATTTGGCTTCCCTGTTCTACTGTTGGGAGGAACGTGGTTGTTCCCTTTGTCTTCTCACAAATTTGGTTCAGATATGTTATTCTACCCCTCCTTTGGATGACTGTTGGTTAAATTAGATGTTTGATAGAATGCATTTGAAAATTCTGCATCGAAGTATCGTCATGGATAAAATCTGGACAACTGTTTCTGAACCCAATATTAGATCAAAGGAAAACCTCTAGGTTAATTCTGAATGAATGATTATATATATGATGTAATGTAATTGATACTTCTGAATTGAGTATCCTCTTTTCTTTGGTAAATGGTCAAATAATTGTTGTAGTGAATCTATTAATTTCAAAGTGATATAATATCCTGGGTGAATTGGTTTGAGTATATGAATGTACGAAGCCTAGAATGTTGATAGAATATCTTATAAATTAATTTATGAGTGACTCTTTATGATTGGATTTGATTCTGGACAAATGTTATAAATTGCCCTTAAAAGTGTTATGATAGTCGAAAGGATCTAGTATGATTGAATTTGGGAAGTAATCATTTATGTAACTAGATCATGTAGGAGAACTCCCATTACTTCGAAGTCCCTGGTATAGAACTATCGATATATGAATAGAGTGGAAACTGAGTCTATATAGATATTTATAAATGTGGGTATTTATATTTCTGTAAATAAGATATTAAGAATATATGTCGCAGAGTGTGATATTAAACCAACACAACCCGCTACTTTCACGATATAATTATATCACCTATCGGAAAGAACATATCTTTTCATTGCTGGGAATCTGCATGGACATTATAGGAGAAAATCAAGGATCTAATGTCCTTTAGCAAGCCTGTATATATATATAGATATATTGATAGAGCCATTTTCTCTACTATGAGAATAACAAAGTTTTTCTGACATACATGTAACCACAACTCCAGATAACATGTTGTACGTAGGAAACCCATAGGTTCCTTCCAGAAGTTGAAATTCTAGAAAACGTATTATATATTATTTTTATCTTTTAAAAATTCGATAGGAGTTGGGAGTTCTAGTTACACAACAGACCCATTTCATTTCTTTCAAATACGATCGAGGACAACAAAATAAAACAACTACTAGTGACTCTAGTGCTATAAATTAAATTCTGGGGAACATATCGAATAAAATAAACACAATCAAGTTACACAGACTTCATTATTTCAATTCTAAATAGGAAATTCAGTATTCAACAATCAAGAGATGAACCCACTATGATTTAGCCTATCATTCTGAGTATTTTCGACCAGGGTCAGCATTCAATAAATTAAGAAACTCTAATATACATTTTGAACCAATCTGAGGTCAAAAAATTTAGATTCAATACATATACAAGAACTGGTGTTATTCCAACAATGGAAACAGGACCCCAAGGGGTTTACCCAGAAAAACATTCCCGAAGTTGAAATAGATCTAATTATAACGACATTAGATAAGTCTATGATCTCCTTGGTGGTTTTAGAACCTGTGGAGCTAATCGGAGAAATGATAGGTTCAGAACTCGAATACCTTTTTCGTCGAAGACTGGGCGGGTATCCGGGACTTACACAGATTGAAACCCTGTAAAGAAAGGTAAATACCGTAATTATTATCTTATATTTGAGGAAAAAGTAATGAAAAATATCAACAGGATGAAAAAAACGTTAAACCAACAATTTAGTTTCCAGAGAGACATTCATCTTGCAATGTGCAACCTGGTTCCTTGCCTTGTTGCCTGCTATTTGGATAGACAGACGGGCCAAGGGTATAAAGTGCCATGAATCCCTGGTGGGTACCTCGCATCAACAAGCCCACCATTAGTGAATTACACCTACACTTTAAACGAGAAAGGAGATAAACAAAGGGATAGTTACAATAATTAAGGAAATTAAATAAAGTGAAATAGACAACACTATTAATTTTCCTTAATGCATAAACAGTATAAGTCGAGTTGCGACAGGGATAGGTTTTAAAACCCTTCCAAAAACAAGTGTACAAAAAATCAAGTTGAATCCAACAGTCAACATAGAGAACGTCATAACCAGACCCCGAGAGGTCGCCATGCACTTACAATACCACCAACACAAAGAAAAACTATTGATTTACGTATTTCGACGGAAGGAAACATTCTTGGAAAAGAATGCACATAACTATCAATACAAAGTTGTATACTAGGAGAGGGTTCCACGAAAACTGTGTGCGGACAACTCAAACGGATTTTGTATTTATACCAGGCAAGAACTCATTATAGAATTCTTGGTAAATTAAGGGTCTGGGTATGACATTGTCAGGTCGACTCAACCTCCCCAGAACAAAAGCATAAGGAGGAGTTACTCATAGTGTTTACCCATTTCCATGACGAAACCTCATCCGACCAAGTTTTGGGTTCATTATACAATCACTAGAGGAGAACGATGGAGAATGAATCTTGAGTGTATTGTACCTAAACTAAAATTTCCAAGAAGCTAGCTGGTAATCTTCGAAAATTGGAAAAACGAGGAGACCAAAAAGAATGATAGAAATGCACAGATTCTCCCAGCCGAATTCTGAAAAGATTTATCTTAAGGATCTTTAAATGTTAAACTTTCAGAAGATAAATGCTCTGGTAGGATATACAGAATAAGAAGGGGACATTCACTGAATTAAACCTCCAAAACTATCTCCCTTGTTTAAGATACTATAGCCCTGTTAGAAAACTTACCAGTGAGATAGACCTTGTCGACTGGACTACTGGACAAACAGCCGCCAGAATGATAGCTCTTCCCCACCAAAGGATAATACGAAGATTCGATTTTAGAGAACCTCAATGACGAGACAGGAACTCGCATAACCCTAAACTACAAAAATCCTACCAGAGTGAATGTTGAAGTACGGGGTTAGTCGGGCCATGTGCTAGGGAAACGTGGAAAGACAAGATTAGAGGGAGGACAGGCGGGAAGGCCATCATAACCTGTGTTTACAAAACTTCCATTGATTTCAAGAACATAGTCTTGACTTCTCTTACAGGTACATATCATACCCTTAATAACTCAGAGTACACAGTTTAATGTGCATCTCTTTTGAAAAGTAACTAAATGAACATAGTTGGAGGTTAACCGGTTCCTTTCGTTCCGTTTAGACTTTTGTCATGTTCTTGGTTGGTTAGGATAACGCTTAGTTATAAAATCTCAGTCGAATGGTTAATGTTAATGCTAACCATATTAGACCCTATGTGTGTTCTACTGTGTTGCGTCTGACTTTCGAATATCCTTTTCTCTTGGTGCTTATCCCTTTTCAAAGTCAAAGGAGATAGCCCGGTGCACCAATAAATAAATTATGTATTAAGGGGACTTAGGACCACGAGACCTAAGTGTGTGTATATAAAACCATTATATGAAAAATGGTAGGGCTTTCAAAGGATTTCCCCTTATTAAGTTTTGTATTTAATTAGAATCTGTTTAGGTTATCATGGTAGAGAAAATGGTTTTAGATGCATAACTTGGGTGAACATTACTTCTCTATTATAAAGTTATTAAACTAAGTGAGTTTGGCGACCCCAAACAAACAAGAAAACAATAAAAAATAAAAATAAAAAATGTACGTCATTTTAGAGACTCATTACATATGGTATCAAAGCCAAGGTTACAACACTTGGACCTTGAACAGGGCCATATTTTTCTTAGCATATATTTTTCTTTATGTAAAACTAATAATCCCTTATTGTTACAAACAGAAAGCCCTTTTTGTTTTGTGCTAATTATGGCAGCTCAGGATGATGTTGAAATCAAAGTTGAAGGAAATCTAGAGCAGAGACCTCATGGAGATCCAAGACAAAATAGTGTTGGAAGATATCCTATGGAAGTACTGGAAACAATGAGGAATCTTATTGTTGAGCTGCAGGTTTTCAAAGTAGACAATGAGAAATTGAAGAAAGCAGAGCAGGAAGAACAAGAGATAAATGAAGTCATGTTGCACAGTATAGTGACCAAGGAAAGACCAAAGGAGGATAACCATGACGAAGAGGTCAGCAAAAGGGCCTTCAATAACTCTAGGCCGAAAACATAAAAAGGAGACAGGTCATCTGAAGGAACACCTTCAGTTGAAGACAAAACTAAAATAGACAGAAAAAGAAAACAATTTGACCACCTGGAAGGAGAATTTAAAAAAAATAAACCGGATACCTTTGATGGAGAATCCAAGATGGGAGAAGAAGTTGAGGCATGGTTGTTGGACATAAAAAAATACTTCCAGATATACAACTATTCCAACAACATGAAGGTCAGAATGGCCATCTACAATCTGAAAGGCAAGGCCAACATTTGATGGCAAGACCTGAAATTGGCTAAGGGCCTAAAGGAGAAGCAACTAAAATGGTATGACTTTAAGAAGTATTTCAAGAAAGAGTACATTTCTGAAAACTATTAAGAAAGGAAAACGAAAGAATTTTACGAGTTACGACTTGGACAGATGACAATGGAGGACCTTATAAATAAAATTCTGAAACTACTAAGGTTCGTACCATACATTCAGGAGGATAAGGTAAAGATCCAACGATTCTTGAGTTGTTTACTACAGTCCTACAGGGACAAAATTGAGTTTGACAACCCCAAATATTTGAGTGAAGTATTCAGGAAAGCATGAATGTGCTATGACCAGACTAAACAGAAGGTAGAGTTTCCCAAAGCCTGGAAGGATAAGAAACAAGAACGATTGAACCAGTGAAAGAAGGGATACCAGCCAACTCCTTATCAGAATGCATCAAAAAACTTTTTGAGAAAAGATTTTCACTCTAACCATCCTAATACGCAAGGTAGTGGTAAACCGGTAAATCTGGGAATGAAGAAGTTCGGGGACGGCCCCCGCGAACCATTAAAGTGTTAGGAATGTGGCGAACCTCATCTAAGGAGGAACTGCCCACATTTAATTTCAGCAAACAAAACTGTTGTTCATAATTTGCAGGAAGCCTTGATGGTGGGTGACGTGGGCAGAAGCCTGCATCGGATAAATGCAGCCATAGATGGCCGACAAGTTGACCACCAGTCCTCTGTGGTAGAAATCGAAGGTAAAATAAATAACACTCAAATTTTTGTTTTAATTGATCCTATAGATACGTTAAGTTATATTACTCCTGATGTAGTAGAGTTAAATAAACTTAACAAATAGAAGCACAGAAAATCATGGTTGGTACAACTAGAAACAAGAACTAAAAGGAAAGTAGTTGACTTTATTTCTGACTTTGAGTTTAACTTAGATGGTCAAAATATAAGAATAAATCTGAACATCCTACCACTAGGATCTTACGATATGATTATCGGGATGGATTGGTTGGAACAACACAAACCAGTACTAGATTTTTATACAAAGATACTTAACTATAAAGACAATTTTGGCACTACTAGAACAACCCAAGGTATACCAAAACCTGTATCCATCAGACAAGTTTCAGCGATGCAACTCAAGAAATGTATGAGAAAGGGATTTCAAGTTTATGCCATCCAAGTAACGAATCTATTAGAAAAAAGAATATAAGCCAAAGTTAGAAGACTTTGTTGTCCTACGTGAATTTAGGGACATGTTTGTCCATGAGATACTAGAATTACCTCCTAGAAGGGAAATAGACTTCTCCATAGACCTACTACATGGTTCAGCCCCTATCTCAAAATCACCTTACCGAATGAATCTACCAGAACTGACAAAATTAAAAATACAATTATAGGAATTGTTAGACAAAGAGTATATCAGACCAAGTGTTTCACCATGGGGGGCACCAGTCCTCTTTGTGAAAAAGAAAGATGGTACTCTAATACTATGTAACGATTATAGACAACTGAAGAAAATCACTATTAAGAACAAATACCCCTTACCAAGGATAAATGATCTGTTCGATCAAGTAGGAGGGGCCAAGATCTTTTCAAAGTTGCATTTACGATCCGATTATCATCAAGTTAGGATAAAAGACAAGGACATAAAAAAAACATCTTTTTGAATAAGATATGGACACTACGAATTCRTAGTCATACATTTCGGACTCACTAACGCACCAGCCACGTTCATGTGCCTGATGAAYAGTATTTTTAGTCAGTACTTAGATAAGTTCGTAGTACTATTTATCGATGATATTCTAGTCTATTCTAAAATGGAGGAAGAGCATGACGAACACTTAAGAATAGTTCTGCAAACGTTGAGGAAACACAAWCTGTACGCCAAATTTGATAAGTGTGACTTTTATCAAAARGAAATACAATATCTAGGACATGAAATTTCAGCAGAAGGCATTGTCGTAGAGCCTAAGAAGATAAAAGCCATTACGGAATGGTTGATGCCTAAAGATGTAGCAGATATATGGTCATTCATGGGAATCACCAGATATTATCGCAGATTTATAGAAGGGTTTTCTAAGATAGCCTACCCTATCATGTCATTACAAAAGAAAGGGACCAAGTTTAACTACTCACAGAAGTGCCAAGACAGTTTTAACAAGTTAAAGGAATTATTGACAACTACACCCATCTTGAAGGTAGCAGACCCAGACAAGGACTTTACCATCTGTGTTGATGCGAGTAAAGAAGGACTAGGTGGTTTCCTAACTCAGGAAGGACACATGATTTGTTATGAGTCCCAGAAATTAAAAGAACATGAGAGAAATTATGTCACTCATGACTCGGAATTGGCAGCGGTAATACACGCCTTAAAAATGTGGTGACACTACATAATGGGCATAATTTTTTTACTATTAACGGATAATAGCGGCGTGAAGTATCTATTTAGCCAACCAAATCTTAATGCAAGGCAAGCAACATGGCTAGCCTTCCTGAGCGAATTCGACTTCGAAGTTAGACATATCAAGGGTAAGGAAATAGAGTAGCAGACGTCTTAAGCAAAAGGATCCATGGGTTATTTGAAATAAATATCAACAGGGTAGGAAGTGATCTGGAACAAAGAATAAGGACGACAGATATTAACGACAAGAATTACACTAAGATAATGGCAGAGTTACAAAACAGTACCACAAAATCAAATGAACCAGACCTAAGTATCCATGAGAAGGGACTATTATGATTTAAAAGAAGACTTTACATACCAGATTCAGTAGAGTTAATTGTCTTGGACAAAATGCATAAGAAACCATATTCTAGCCATCCAGGATATCAAAAAACGATAACAACACTGAGAAAACTATTTTACTGGCCTAATATGAAGCACAAAGAAGTAGAATACTTGGCTAGGTGCCAATATTGTCAATAGGTTAAGTCCGAACACTAACATCTAGCCGTCCTATTACAGCCAGTACGAGTGCCAAAATGGAAATGGGAGACCATATCGCTGGACTTTATAACAGGTTTGCCTAAAACTCAGAAACAAAATGATTCTATTATGGTTGTAATCAATAAACTTAGTAAGTCTGCACACTTTATTCTTGTAAAGTCTACATTTAAATCTATAAACATTGCTGAAATATTTATGAAAGAAATTTTTAGACTCCATGGTATTCCTAAAATGGTGATTTTAGATAGAGATGTAAAGTTCACATCCGCTTTTTGGAAGGAATTGTTTGGAGGGCTAAATACTAAATTGAATTTCAGTACAATTTATCATCCACAAACGGATGGATAGACTAAAAGGACAAACCAAATTGTAGAAGATATGCTCTACATGTACGTAAGGACAAAACCAAACAAATGGGAAGACTATGTACACTTGGTAGAATTTTCATAGAACAATGGGTACCAAACTTCAGCTAAGTTAATCCCTTTTGAGGTATTGTACGATAGAAAGTGTACGACTTCGATCAGATGGGATAACCCGGTTGATAAACTCATAGTTGGAACAAAGATGAATATGGTAAGAAAGGTACAACATAACTTAAAGGAAGCACAAGACAGACAGAAGAGTTATGCAGATTAGAAAAGAAGACACTTGGAATTTCAAGTGGGAGACCATGTTTATTTGAAGGTCAAAGCCTGAAAAAGTTTGTTGAAGTTAGGGAACTGTGCTAAGATGGCACCCAGGTTTTGTGGGCCCTTCGAGATACTATCTCGAATTGGACCCGTAGCATACCAAATTGCACTTCCAGCTAATCTAAGAATTCATAATGTATTTCATATTTCTTTGTTGAAAAAGTATGTTCATGACCCTACTCATATGATTGATTGGAACTTGGTGTAGGTGGAACCAGAAGGCGAGTTCCAGGTGGAACCCTTGCATATTATGGACCAGAGAGAAATAACACTTCGGAACAGAGTCGTCGCTCAAGTAAAGGTGCAATGGAAGCACTTTAGTCTCGAGGAGGCCACTTGGGAGTTGGAGGGAGATTTGCGGAAATCTCATTCAATCATGTTCCAAGAAAGGAATTCACACTGAGGACAATGTTTTATTAAAGGGGGAAAGGATGTGACATCCCCAAAAATAATGTATTTTTGAAATTTAAAATTTGTTGGAAAATTATTCCGTTTTTAGTAAATTCGAATTTGGAAAATTTTTGTCGTTTATGGCAATTCCAAATTTCAAATTGGATAATTGTAATTAAATTATTATGACTGTTATTTGTTTGGCATAGATGCGATTTGTTAACTAATTGACTATGACACTTGTATGAAAATAGAATATTTTATATTGTGCGGAGACAAATGGAACAACCATGTTAAAAATCAGTTGACCCTGAAGCTCCTTATGAGAAACATGTTGGAACTACCTCTAGGTAGTGTTGCTACAATTGGAAAATCAAATATTTGGCCATTAGAAATACTTGAAAATGTGAGGGATTTGTAAGGCTGCGAAAATTCCCAAGGAGGGAAAAAGCCAGGAGCAAAAGTTGTTTAGATAAATAGCATATGTGAAAGGGGCGGGGCGTTGAGTATGCGAGGGAAAATGAGACCTCTTATTTTTTCCCTCTCTTGTTGTTATGAACAATGTTGATTGAGTGTGAGGCAAGGGGAGTCACATTGAAGGTGAAATTCGATGAGGAGGAGTTTCCAAGTTAGCCTCATGGATTCATGAATTAGAACTGGAAATTGAACGGGACAAGTGATTTGGCTACCTTGTTCTACGGTTGGGAGGAGCATGGTTGTTACCTTTGTCTTCCACAAATTTGTTTCATATATGTTATTATACCCCTCCTTTGGATGGCCCATTGGTGAATTAGATGTATGATAGAATGCATTTGTAAATTATGCATCAAAGTATCGTTATGGATAAAATATGGACGAATGTTTCTGAACCCAATATTCGATCAAAGGAAAACCTCTAGGTTAATTATGAATGAATGATTATATATATGATGTAATGTAATTGATACTTCTGAATTGAGTATCCTCTTTTCTTTGGTAAATGACCAAATATCTATTGTAGTGAATCTATTAATTTCAATGTGATATAATATCCCGGGTGAATTGGTTCGAGTATATGAATGTATGAAGCCTAGAATGTTGATATAATATCTTATAAATCAATTTCAAATTGACATTAATGTCCCCACCTCTTAGAGAGGTGATGAGGAGACTTCGATTAGCTAAGAGCACCTTTAGGTCATAGTCTTACACTGAAGGGGGGGGGAAGTCGAGAAGTTAAAAGTTATTTTAGGTTGACTTGAGAAAGGAAAAGGATAAAAGAGGAAAAGATAACTCAAAAGAATAGAAGATTAACCCAGGAGTTAACCTAGCTTCAGAGAATTAGAAGGAAAAGGTATAAGTAAGGGTTGGGGTGCACCTATTACTCATTACAGTTTTGAGTTAGCTAACCTAACTCAATAGAGAATTAGAAGGAAAAGTATAAGTAAGAGGTTGGGGTGCACCTATTACTCATTCTGGTTTTGGATTAGCATTTGCTATTGCTCTTGAGCATTCAGTTTGGGGGTTTTGTTGTACAAACCCTTGTGAGAAACTCAATGGTGAAATATCCACTCACCTTGTTCCGTAGCTTGGTCTCGGGGATGAAAGACTCCTCCACACCATTCTAGTCTTATCCCATCTCCATCTAGCGGTTCAGAAGGTAGAAAGTCGTATTGTTCTTGTGTTTCCAGCAAGGGCGCACCATCATTTGGAGGGAGGTTCGATCCAACTTATCCTGAGGGCCTGGGGCCATTCCAACATTTGGGTTTTGTTTGCAGGGGCAGGACCATCAGTTTGAGGGATTTTCTGGAGGGTTATCATCATTCTACATTTGTCTGCAGATTGGGACATCTTGAAGCCATAGGGGACGTTCTGTAATTAAGTAAAACTTAGATCTAGGGAGATCTGCTTGAGATCTGAGTCTGAAACTTCTACCACGGGATTCTCATATCCTGATCTATATTCTTGGAGAATTTCAGAGCATTTGGAGGCCTCCTTCATCAGGGCCGAACCAACTAGGGTTTCAGTCATCTAGTGGGGCACCCCATTCAGTGGGAAATTCAGATCTACGGGATTTGAGAGTGGATTTGGGAATTTGGGCATCTGGGTTGTCCTTACAGTTGCCCGATCTATCATTTGGCATATTTCTCAGGATGATTGGACACTTTTGGTAG
>SNQJ01S0033766.1:152695-196418 GCA_010110895.2 Picea sitchensis
GAATTCTGAAAATATTTATCTTAAGGATCTTTAAACGTTAAACTTTCAGGAGATAAACGCTATGGTAGGATCTATAGAATAAGAAGGGGACATTCACCGAATTAAACCTCCAAAACTATCTCCCCTGTTTAAGATACTATAGCCGTGTTAGAAAACTTACCAGTGAGACAGACCTTGTCGACCAGACTACTGGAAAAACAACCTCCAGAATGATAGCTCTTCCCCAATGAAGGATAATACGCAGAGTCGATTTCAGAGAACCTCAATGACGAGACAAGAACTCGCATAACCCTAAACTATGAAAAAGATACCAGAGTAAATGCTGAAGTACGGGGTTAGTTGGGCCATGTGCTAAGGAAAACGTGGAAAGATGAGATTAGAGAGAGGACAGGCGGGAAGGCCATCATAACCTGTGTTTACAGAACTTCCATTAATTGTAGGAACAGAGTCTTAACTTCTCTAACAGGTACATATCATACCCTTAATAACTCAGAGTACACAGTTTTATGGCTGTCTCTTTCGAAAAGTAACTAAACAAATATAATTGGAGGTTAACCGGTTCCTTTCGTTTCGTTTAGACTTCTGTCATGTTCTCGGGTGGTTAGGATAATGCTTAGTTATAAAATCTCAGCCGAATGGTTAATGTTAATGTTAACCGTATTAGACCCTATGTGTTTTCTATTNATAATTGGAGGTTAACCGGTTCCTTTCGTTTCGTTTAGACTTCTGTCATGTTCTCGGGTGGTTAGGATAATGCTTAGTTATAAAATCTCAGCCGAATGGTTAATGTTAATGTTAACCGTATTAGACCCTATGTGTTTTCTATTGTGTTGCGTTTGACTTCCGAAGATCCTTTTCTCTTGGTGGTTATCCCTTTTAAAAGTCAAATGAGATAGCTTGGCGCACCAATAAAGAAATTATGTATTAAGGGGACTTAGGACCACGAGACCTAAGTGTGTGTATATAAAACCATTATATGAAAAATGGTAGGGCTTTCAAAGGATTTCCCCTTATTAAGTTTTGTATTTAATTAGAATCTATTTAGGTTATCATGGTAGAGAAAATGGTTTTAGATCCAGAACTTGGGTGAACATTACTTCTCTGTTATAAATTTATTAAACCAAGTGAGTTTGGCAACCCCAAACAAACAAGAAAACAATAATAATAATAAAATGTACGTCATTTTAGAGATTCATTACAGATAGTGATTTTTCAGGTGGTGTAGATGACAAGAAGAGCACATCAGGATATGTCTTTAGCTTTGGATCAGGAGCTGCATCTTGGGCTTCAAAGAAGGAACTCATTGTGAATTTATCATCTATTGAGGCAGAGTATGTTGTAACAATAACATCCACATGTGAGACTCTGTGGATGAGAAGGATTGTGACTGAGTTGTTGCATGAAAAACACGAACCAACTCATATTTTCTGTGATAATAAATCAACCATTTCTCTGTCACGTAATCATTTTTTCCACAGGAAAAATAAGCATATTGATACAAAATGTCATCTTATTCAAGAGATGATAAACAATGATGAAATTTCTGTAGAGTTTGCAGATTTGAAGATGAGTTTGGAGACATGTTTACAAGTCCCTTAGAAAAGGAATTATTTGAAATTCACAGAAATAACATTGAGGTAACTTGTAAACTGTAACAATATTGTAGATTTTTTTGGGGGGTGAAATAATTAAGGGAGAGAATGTCAGAATATTAATCATTCCACCACCCAAAAGATGATTTATCTCAGCCGATTAAATTTTGAATAGTTTCCACCTCCTTGACCCCCTTATCCATTTAATGATCAAAGATTTATCATCACCACACCATTTCAGTTTTAAACGATCAAATTTCAAAGAGGCAATGAACCACCAATGTTCAGAAAAGCCAAAATACGATTTAGGCACATAAAAGGGGCAAGTTAAACGACTAATTGCATCTATATATATCTATGTAATTTTGATTTTAGAGGCACTCACAGAAAATTCATAATGAAATTTTTAGAGTGTTAAGAGGGGATTTTGTATTTTGCTCCTATTTGAATATGAATTTGTAAACTCATGTTAATGTTCATATTTATTACAGAGTATTTATTTTGTTGTAGCACTCATACTCTATTTTCTATATTAGTTTAAAAAATCCATTTAAATCCTTATGTTGGCGAAAACACCATTTAAATCCTTATGTTGTGTAGTGTTTTGTTGTAAAATGCTATTGAATTTTTAGTACAGAAGTACTCGGTTGATTTACTGTAGCAAAGATTGATTTTTTGAAGTTATTTTTTTGTTGCAATTTGAGTTTTAGTTTGATGTTGTAATTCCCCTATTCTTTTATAACTTTGTTTTTGTGTAATACACCTATTGAAAAAGGTGTTGTAGAGAGTATCGATCTTTGTTTATGATGCACAAGTGGTTCACTTAAGTTTTCGATGTAATAGTTCTTTATTGTTTGTTGAAACAATTGTTGATGCAAGACTCGTTCACTTAAGTTTTCAATGTAATAGTTCTTTATTGTTTGTTGAAACAATTGCCGAAACACCTAAAAATCGTATTAGTGATGATATAGAGTGCTGAAAATCTTGTAGTAGTTGTTTATTGTTTTAATTGCATCCTTCAAATTTATTATAATAATCTCCAATAACCATATATAAAATTAGAGTATGCATTAAATAATTAAAATAACTTTAATTTGAATTTAAATAATTTATCATATAAGTTTAATAATATTTTGTTATTATTATAAAATAAACTTAATTTGTAAATACATTTTGAAAACTAAACAAACTTAACAATAAATTATACTTTTAATTTAAATAAATATACTTTTTAATTGCAAATATTTTAATAATCTTAAAAAACTAAAAACCTAAAATACCATTGATGAGACAAAGATAAATCCTATTGATCAACGATATGTTAAAATGCACAGTTAATATATACGAAATCTGCAATAGTATTTTTATTCGAACAAAATCAATATGATAAAAAAATGAAATGCTAATTAGTAAAATAGGTCATAGTTTTTACTTACAATGGGAAACGTGTCCCGGTATCTTGGTTCTCTTTCCTGTACAACCTACAAACAAATATTTTCCGGTATCTTGGTTCTCCTTCCTGTACAACCTACATAATTTTTAAGGTTTTCTGTTCAAATATTTTTTTAAAGTTTTTGGTGAATTTTTTGTTTTAAACAAACTACAAGTCTAAATTTAAAAGTTTAAAACAAATTATAAGTCTAAATTTAGATTCAGATTCAAACGATTCCAAAGAATAATTCGATCGAATATAATCTTTAATTGAATTTCGATAGAGGGTCAATTTGGAAAGCGTAATAGCGTTGAAAATAATACTACAATGATATGAAGTTGTTTAATGGACAGAGCACTAACCATCCAACTCTATATAATCTGGAACCAACATATCCAGGTGCTTGATTTTGTGTAGTCAAGTGAAGATATTAAAAGCAATATCCCGCGATAAAAAAAAATACTATCCGGGAACAAAAGACTATTCAAAATTTACTAAAACCTAAAAACACTTTTTACCAAAACCTGAGAATACTTGATATATTAGATGTAACTGATATCTACTGTGTGAGGGGCCAAACGTACAAATAAGGTGAGAGGGGGTTTATAGGTTTAAAGTATAAATTTAATAATGTTTTTAAATTACTATACAATAAACCTTAATAAGAGTAACCCTAATTTAAACTGAATTAATAGTATTAGGGTTTAAATTCAGTTTAATATAAGTTAATAAAAGTAACTCTAATTAATAGTATTAAGGTTTCAATTCAGCTTACATACTGAAGACTACTAGCCCTAATTTATTCATGCAAGTAATAAAAAAATAAGAACCTTAATAAGAGTAAGTCTAATTTAAACCTAACTACTAAGAATATTAAGACTTAAGACTTCAATTTAGTTTACATGCTAAAGAATACTAACCCTAATTTATTCATGCAAGTAATAAAAAAAATAAGAATATTGCAAAACAAGCCCTAATTTATTCATGGAAGTAGTAAAAAAAAGAACTTTAATAAGAGTAACTCTAATTTAAACTGAACTACTAATAATATTTAAATTTCAATTCAGCTTACATACTAAAAACTACTAACCCTAATTTATTCATGCAAGTAATAAAAAAAAAGAATAACTCTAATTAAACTGAACTACTAATAATATTAAAATTTCAATTCAGTTTGCATACTAAAAACTACTAACCCTAATTTATTCATGCAAATAATAAAAAAATAAAAATATTGCAAAACAAATTGTCAATTCCTATGAAAATATTGCAAAACAAATTGTCAATTCTTCAAAAGAGAACAGATCAATCGAAAAGAAAACAGATCTGTCCAATGAATAATAAAGAACATGTCGCCTTTTCAAAACGAATAATAAAGAACATGTTGCATGAAAAAAAGCAATGTAAAGACATGTCGCCTTTTCAGAGCAAGAGCCACGCTGAGCATCAAGTGTAGCCCAAAACGACATTCAAACAACACAGAGAAGGGCACATCCCTAATTTATTTTAAATCATACTAACCCTAATATAAATTGAATTAGTAGTATTTCATGCAACTAATAAAAAAAATATTGCAAAATAGATTGTCAATTCCTCAAAAGATAACAGATCAATTCAAAAGAAAACATATCAGTTTAAGGAATAATGGAGAACATAGGCAAAAAAAACATTTTAAAGACATGTCGCGTTCCACAGCTGTGGTAAACATTACGTGTCGGCGAGAACAGCATTCAGAACAACACAGAGAAGGGCACATCCCGTTGGATGCTTGTGTAAATTCCAAAATCCCCGAAAAAATCGTTGGCTTACAGTTGTAGTGCATATCTCTTAGTTAGGCGCAATGATCCCAAAAAATATCATTGGCATAATGTCCAAAATATTACACCTTGTTACAAAATATTACACCTTGTTACATGTAAAAATATAAATAAAATTTGTGTCTGCGAAATGTTAAATTTGGATATCCTCGACTGTACAACATACAAACTGTAGTGTGTTTTCATTTAGAGAAAAATTGTGTTTTAGCATGAGTTTGACTCATACCTTCAACTATAATAAATTTCACTATTTTGATTAGGATAGTGAGAAGGGTTATCCCGGTCATGAATGTTGGGTTATTTAAATTTTTTGATAGTTAGTTGGGAAGGTGAATAACTACAAGTAGAGAAAACACATATATATGTAACTAAATTATTATTACACATAGACTAGCAAGCGTTATTAGCCATCATGAATTCTATTACTTATTTTTATGGTTGGGTAATAAATAATAATCAATATAATACATAATAATAAGTTGAAAAGGTAATGTGAATGTTTCCTATTGATCAATGATATCTTAAATGCACAGGTATCATATACAAAATCTGGAATAGTATTTTTATTTAAACAAAATCAATATGATTAAAAAACGAAATGCTAACTAGAAAAATAGGTCATACAAGTAAATACACTTTTATTTAAAATGGAAAATTTATCAGAGTATCTTCGTTCTCTTTCATATACACCCTACAAACAACATAATTTTGTAGGTTTTCTGTCTATATGTTTTTAGAAGGTTTTAGCTGAAATTTTGGTTTTATACAAATTACAAGTGGAAATTTACACACCACTTCTAACTACTGGCCATGCCCTGACAGTAACAGACCGTGGTTATTTCATAAGTTAGATAAAAAGTTAAAAATAATTACTTCCACTCCTAGCCATGCCATGTTGTGAAATGTAACCAGAGGTCAAGTGTAAGTATGTAAGTGTAGAATTATTTTTGTCCACTAATCATAAGTGTCAATTTATTTTTAAAATGTAAAAAGTTAATTAATATAATGTTAAAAGTTAAGTAATTTTGATTGTATTTGTATAAATATACTTTGTGGTAATTGAAAATTTGATTTTGTAATTTCTTAATATTAAAAAGTAAATATGAAAAACTAAATTTTTAATCTTAAAAAATAAATGTGAAAAAGTAAACAGGTTAACTATTAAATCTCATTCCTTATTTAACTCTATCCACTTAATTAAATGACAATTCTTTCAAATTATTATTTAGTAAATTAAAAAAAAACTTTATTTAATAAATTAAAAAATATGTATTTTATCTAAAAACATATTTTATTGATTAATAAAAAAATATTTAATAAATTAAAAAATATTTATTTTAAATATAGAAATATTTTATTGCTTAATGGATAAATAAAACTTCATAACCAAAATACTTTTGTTTCTATGAAACTAAACAGTGTCCTTCCTCTCAGTGCCCTTCTTCTCTTTCATCTGCAAAGAAAGTGTGTATTTTTCCTTACAACTTGATGACTAAATATATGCAAAAAAACAAAAAAAAAAAGTCTGCAGATTGTTTGGACATGTACTGGGCCCTTGCAAATTTTTGTACAGCGCTTCACGTTGATGCATTTAGAGGAAAGAAGAGGTAGGTTCCATTTGTCAGCTGCCACAATTGTGAGCTGCCTTGGCGTATCCTTCACGGACTGCATGTTGCACTTGTTCACATTCTTCACTAGTACTCTTCGAGTGCATTCTTTTTCTTACATTTCCACATTTCTCCAATATTTTGTATGTCTTCCCAGTTTCTTGGTCCTCTCATCTTCACAAGTTTCTTTGACACATCACTTTAAAGATGATTTGGCGTGGGCTATTTCACTATCACAACCAAAATATTTCTGGATCTGCTTGATATGTGCATAGACAAAATATAAAGTTGCAATCACCATCACAAATCCTGAGAGAAAATCGATAGTTGAAATCAGCACCAACCATCGTTGGAATTTTTGGGAAGAAATTAAACATGGAAATGTTTCAATTACTATTTAATTAACCGCCGAGTAAAGGAAGAAGACAACTGGTCAATTTTCATTTTGATGGGCCGGATTTGACCGTTGGATTAAGGAAGACGACAAGCTAATCAATTTTCATTTCGATGCGCTAATTTTGATAAAAGTATTAGAGACCAGCACAATCCAAAATAAATCGGAATCATCACCAGTGTCTGTGACAGAGAATAAAAATGGAAGAAAACGCCTCACGGGAGAAAAATCATTTGCAGTTGACTTTGTCGATTCTTCATTAATATTAAGTAAGAAGATAAACGAATCATTTTTTATTTGATTTTCATATAATATATTTTAGCTGATGTAACATTCAGAAGCGGTGTTATGTGTGATGTAGCTGACCTTTATGTTTTTAATGAAATTTTGTTGCCAGATATTTATACAATATTATTAAATTTTTTATGTTAATTAATTAATTATTTAATATATAATTATAATTATAATGAAAATGATAATGTGAATTAGTAAATTGGATTTTAAAAAGGTAAACTATTACTTAGGATCTTTAATGGTTTATTTTATTTTTTTAACTTCCTTGCTACATTCAGCTTAGTCTTATGGAATGAGTTATTCATTTATAAATATTACTGATTTTTAAGTTTGGAGATATATCTTTGACAATGATTATTTTTCTGAGTCTCTTTGCTTTTACAATGTAAGTTGTTTCCGTTTATAATTTATTTTTTAGTTCTTCTTTTACTATTGTTAGTGTGTAGTCTTCTTGTTTTTCTATAGCAAAAATTATGAGATTCAAGGTTATTTTTTTATGCTAATGATCCAACTAGATTAGCTTACTCATTTCATATTTGATGGGTTTGATATAAATTTGTTTTACAAACTAATAAGGGCCAAATTGTTAGTTAGTTTTTAGTTTATCTCTTCAATCATATCTTTAATGTTGAGATTTGTTTAGACCTCTTCTTCTTGGGTTAATTGTTTTCTCTTTTCCATTTCTTATATGCTATTCATTATTTTGTCTAAACATTGTCTTCTAATAATCTAAATTTCTGTGTACTCTCATTTTCTCTAATAATTCTATATGTTCATATAAACTCTCAAAGATGATTTAGCTAGACTTCTCCTTTTTACATATTAGAATATGTAATGAAATGTTCATATGGAAAAGAAAAGAAAATAAGTAAGAGAAAGAACTTATGCACCTCATTTATCAAGTGCAACAAACCATGATTCAAATTTTAAACCAACATTAGTCTTTGTTTTACGACCATTCAAATTTTAAACCTCCTCTCCATTTTTCCAATTCACCTTAAGTATAAATATAAAAAGTATAAATATAAAGACTTCACATTCACTCTAGAATATAAATATTCTTTCAAATTCACTATAAATATAAACCTTCTAAATCACCTACCCAACTACAAAATCACCCCCTCACATTTTTAAGCCAGAAATCTTTTCGTTTAAAAATGAAAGTGTTTTTAGTATAAAGTGAGTAACAAAATTAATTAAAACAATTAATTTTTATTAATATGAAGAGGGAGGGACATTGATGTCCCTTATCACTGTGTGTGACTTCGTTTATGCAAATTTTTTAACTATATTTCCTTTAACATCAATTTCTTCGTTCTATTTTAGTATTTTATTTTTAAATATAATTTAATATTATATAATAAAATTTTAATTCAGAAAAAATAAAAACAAAATTATATATAATAAAATTTAATTAAGGTGTTTAGGTGTAGGATAGTTGGGGAGTGTGTTGTTAAGGCACTATTTGATGTAAGAGTAAAATGTAAATTAGTTTTAATTTAATTTTTAAAATAAAGATTTTCTGAATGTATGAAAATTAGAATTAAAATAATATAATTTTAATAAATTTTATTCTAATAAAATATCTGGAGTAATTATATGTATTTTTATAAAATTTTATATGTATTTTTATAAAGTTTTCCATTTATATAATGTGGTTTTTATTTTCATTTTCTTTAAATTAAATATATTTTTCATGTTGTGGTTTTTTTTTAATCTTTCATGTTTCTATTTGAATTATTATATTTATTCATTATATATTTTTTACTTTCATTTTTTTTTTCATTTTTTTCATATATGTGGGTATTGTATTTTCTGATTGTGGGAATACAAGGAGCCACTCTATAAAAATATTTGTATTTTTAAATATTTTTATTGTATATAATATTAATATTTTGAGTACGGTAAATATTACTATTTTAAATATTTAATATTATATAATATTAAAAGATACAGGGCCCGGCGGAAACCTTAGAGCCCAGGGATCAGCTGACCCATTTTGTGATCCCAGTGCAGTGAGAGGGTTGAAGGTGTTTAGGCCACACAATGCGTTAGAGCATTTGGGGGCAGCGTCAGTGATCCGAGAGGTTCTACAGGGACGTGACCAGATTACAGAGGTGCAGGCTGACCTGCATTACAAACTTTTTTTGGAGTAGGGGACGAGGAGACCCAGCACGGAGAAACTTTCAAGAATACCCTAGTACGTGGGACCTGAAAGCCAAACCTTATCTCTCTAGTCCAAGTTTGTTAAGAGATAGGAGAGGAAGATCCCCTTATTTGGAGCTAAAATAGGGACCACACTGGAATTTTGCCACTTCTTCTTGAGAAAAATATGCTCTCATTAGAGGAAAGTTTCTGGGGTTATGGCCAAGCCCAAAAACAGTAGAAGCATGGATGGAATATCGATGGAAGACGCTGATACAAGGAAAAGTTACATTGCAATGGGGCGGGGTTTTGCCTTGACTTCCGCGAGGCCGGTCCAGGATCTAGTTTACGAATCATTTTGTTCGCCAGGGGTGAAGGAATTTCTTAGCTACGGACCCTTTTAACCGGCGAATCTGGCATTGTTGATTTAAAAAGTACGCCATCTTCCATTACGTCTGGGGTTAAAGCGCTCAAGCTGGAGGGACATTAAAATAAACTGGCGTTTCGGGCGAGCGAGCAAAGGGGAGCGATTCACAACGCTAGCATTTATTGAGGTAAATCTTGAAGAAGGACTTCGACCATTAAGATCTCCACGAGTGGTTGCCCATCCAAAGGCTGAACTATGAGCGATTCGCTTTTTAAAGTTGCCACTCCGGTGCCGTAGCATGGACGCCGCCAAAAGTTGCCCCAATCTGCGAGGAGTCCGGGGACCGGTCGAAGATGATGCCGACTGGTAACCTTAACTAGCGCGTGAAATGACCTGAAAGGATCGTTACCCGATTTAAGAGGCCTTTAACTTGAGAGCAACTCTAGAGACTAAAGCGACTTTGAAAGCGTTGAAGGAGGATGAGCCAGGATCGAAGCAACAGCGATCCGAGACCCCGATGAGGGCGAAGCGATTCCACCTGATAGCGACAGGAAGCGATTCGGGTACTTCGCAAAGACCCACAGATGTTTGACATCACGGCAAACGAACGGAGAAGGCAATTGATGCGATCTCCACCCGCACCGGTGAAGGAACCCGATAAAATGGCGAAGAAGGAGAATGACCTCAACATTTCTTTAGGATCTCGAGAAAAAACGGACCCTATTAATGTCAATTATGGTATTATTGTCGTTCGATTCTTACCGGTCGGTTTGCAGCCGGAATTAATACAACATAACTTATTCGTTAAAAAAAAAGCATTAAAAGATTTTAAAGTTTGGTTGGTATTGAAATATAAGGAAGGTCACTCTAAAAATAATATTTTTTTTAAGAGTAGGATTTTCAGATGTATAATAGATTTAAAGTTAAAATAGCTATATTTTAATAAATTTTTATTCAATAAAAAAATATCAAATTAGATTATATGTATTTTTATAAAATTTTATATGTATTTTTATAAAATTTTCCATTTATACATAATGTAGTTTTATTTTCATTTTCTTTAAATTAAATATATTTTTTTCATATTTGTGGACATTGTGTTTTTCTATTTTTATTTCTATTTAGATATTATATTTATTCATTATATATTTTTACTTTCATTTTTTTTTTTTCATTTTTTTTTTCATATATGTGGGTATTGTATTTTCACAGATTATTGGAATACAAAGGAAGAGGCCACTCTATAAAAAATATTTGTATTTTTAAATATTTTTTATTGTATATAATATTAAATATTTTAATTTTGGTAAATATTTTATTTTTAAATATTTTTAATATTATATAATATTAAAGATTTTAAGTTTTGGTTAATTATTGAAATATAAAGGAAGGGTCACTCTAAAAAAATAATATTAAACATATTATTACATCTAAATTTATAAAGAGAAATTGTCATGTGATAAAGAATTAGAGAATAGAGAAAATGACGGTATTATATCTTTCTATTTTAACTAATGTAAAGAAAATAATCAACATTGTCAAAATAAAGACAAACTTGCACTAGCTCCATAGTGAAAGAGAGTATTGGATAATTCTTAAAACATCATGGAAGAGGGTTCAAGATGAAAATCACTTGTCCCAATTTCAAAATATATTACAATACTGAACTTCATAACCTTTCCACTTATCAAAACTATAGTGATTTACTAACACTTCTCTAAAGTCTTTTCTAACACATAAATAAAATTCTAAATAAACCAAGTATTTTTCTTACTTTTCTTTGTGAAGGTCTCATAAAACCATCATCCTCATCATCATCCTAACTTTAAATTTTCAAATATTTTAAAATAAAGATTTTTAAACACTTGATAAATCTTAGTTTAAGATGAATTTACTTTAATAATATGTTACACATAAAAATTTAATTAACTTTAATTAAAAATATCTTTATTAATTTTCTCTTAATACATTTATTTATTATAAAATTGTATCTAAAATGTATGTTCATTGGATTCATAATTATTATATTTTTATATTTATGGACATTTTTACATGTTTTTTCCCATCTAAATTTTATGTTTTTTTATATTTCTGGGAAAAAAAATATTGTATCTAAGTATATGCTTTTAGTCTTTCTATTTGCATTTCATCACATATTACTTATTGCCAATTTATTTCAATATGTAATGTAATTCACATTCATCTTTAGCATACTAACACTTATATTTTCAGCTAACTGAGATCAATAAATTCTTTTGTTTTTCACTATATAGTTATGAATCAATGCACTCAAATCATTCTAATCTTTTTTCATTGTTATTGAATTTAATGTACAATATCTCTATATATCATATAAGAACTACTTATAACTAAATATTTATACTTTGTGATGGATGGAAACATTTAAAAACCTAGGGTTCAACATAAGTGACATAATCACTCTAAATATATATGTGTTTTTTAATTTAAAATTAATTAACATACTCAATTTTATTTTTATTTTGTTTATTTTTAATAGATAAATACAATTTTTTCTTTAAATTACATAATTAGCAAACTATGTTATACAAAATAATTGATTGTAAAATTGTATTTATATTGTTTCATATTTATCCTTCTCATCAAAATACATTAAATATATATTTAAACTTTTAATAATACTAAAATCAATAAAAACTAAATCAAATTAGATTAATGATACATACATACTAAATTGTGAAAAAATTAATGTTTTAGATCAGTTGAACCATGAATGGTACGCAAGTGAAATGTATGCATATTCCTCACAGTTTAGAAACTTAAAAAATGGTGTATATGACTTAAAAAATGGTGTATTTCGATACGTGAAAATCTTGTATCGAGGGTTAAACAAACACAACTCAAAAACTAAACAAAGAGATCTCATTACTTTAAAATTTCATTCTGATTTAGTATTATTTCCTATTTCCACAATAGAAACTAAAACGGTAAATACCTGAAAATCTTGTATGTCACGCTAAACAAACACACAACTCCAAAGCTAAACAAAGAGATCTCACTATTTTAAAATTCTATTTGGTTTTCTATTTCCACAATGGAAACTCCAAAGTTGATGAAAGAAAGAATATGGAGGAAAAATATATTTATTATAACCTTCAAAATGTTTGAAGGTAAATGTCAACACAAACTACAAATATTTGTAAATATTTAATGTAATATGAAAACACAATTAAATTTGGGTGTTGCCTTAAGCATGTTTATTATGAGATCAACGAATGAGTGAATTATAAGTAAATATAATTTATTTCTATATTGTTTTTTATATTTGATTTATAAAAAATAATCATAATTTGAAGAAGGTAGAATTGTTTTTCATAAATATTTAGTAATATAATTTATTGTCTTAATTATATTTTAATAAAAAATGGATTTGTGAAAAAATAAAAAAACATAATAATTATTTGTTAAATTATTAATGTTTTTTTTATTGTTTTTTATATTTGATTTATAAAAAATAATCATAATTTTATTAATGTTTTTTTTATTGTTTTTTATATTTGATTTATAAAAAATAATCATAATTTGAAGAAGGTAGAATTGTTTTTCATAAATATTTAGTAATATAATTTATTGTCTTAATTATATTTTAATAAAAAATTGATTTGAGAAAAAATAAAAAAAACATAATAATTATTTGTTAAATTATTAATGTTTTTTTACTTTGATTGAATCAAGATACTTTTAATAAGTATAGATTTATTTCTTACTTAAATTATCCAAATAATATTTAGACATTACCTAAACAAAATTCAAATGACATAATATAAATCCATTTTAAATTGAATTTTTCTTATGCATACATCTAACTTGTTTCAATATGCTTTATGTAGGGAATTTCTTATCTATAATCTACAATATTTTATTATTAATTTTTTAAATTATCTATATTATGATTTAAGAGGGAGACATTGTTATGAGTGAGACATTAATATTTCCTTGTATGTAATGTATATTGAATTATTATGAATTATTGGAGTTTTTTGTATTATTGTAAATATTGTCTTGCTATGTGTATCTTACACCTATGTTGTTATTAGAATCTTAATTGTTAAGTGTATAACTATGTTCTTATTGGAATCTTAATTCTTAAGTGTATTATATTAATATTAGGTATTGATAGCTTTGTCTTGTATTATATTGTGAGCTTTTAAGTATTATTTTGAAGTTGTCATAATCATCTAATTTCTTCAATGTTTTTGATGTACATTGAACTTCTTATTCATCCCAAGTATCAATATGTTTTAAAGTAGTGATTGTATAATTCCTATGCATAGGCCATATTGTTACTATTGATATGGTGTTCTAAAAATTGTATTCATATTGTTACCTTGTAAAGTATTGTAAAGTCTCAAAGTATTATTTTAAAATTGTTATCTACATCAAATTTCTAAAGTTTGAAGAATATTTCAATGTTATTAATGTACATTGAACTTAACCATCCAAATAATATATATATATATATATATATATATATATATATAAACCCCAAAGTATTTATATTTTTAAATACCACTTAATGAGATTAACAAATGACATCAACAAAAAATTGTCTTTGATATCTATAACATTCCACATATATTGTCTTTTGATGTCAAGACAATTCCAAATCTATTTTCACTTTATATTTTCTAAGTTTTCAATGGTTATGACAACATCTAATTTAATGATTACATAAAGTATGAATAATACATTCTTGAATATTTCTTCTCCTTAATTTAATTTTAGAATTAAATTAGATTTCATATTTAATTTTGTAGTAAAAAATTGGTTCAAAGTATATTTATGTTTTAGTTAATAAGTAATATCAAAACCATATAATTAAAAAGATGAATGGTTATTAGGTTTTAAGTGGATTTCCTTTAACTAATATTTAAACTTGATAGATGCTTTAATTGTTTATTTTCAATATATTTATATAAATAATTATATATCTTAAGTTTTACTTAAAATTATCATTGAAATGTTTTCTATTCCTCATATTTTATTTTATTTTAAAATTTTATAAATTTATTTAGTATTAAAAATAGACATTGTATCAACACAATTATGCTTAAGACAATTCCATTACTAAGTAAAATAAAACTATTACATTATTCAATGATTATTCTCCACAAATTAGATTTTAACTTTAAATTTAAATTTATTCTCCACAAATAATTATATAAAATAAAACTTTAAATTTAGATTTATTCTCTACAAATAACTAAATAAAATAAAACTCATACATTATTCTCCACAAATTAGATTTTAAACTTAAATTTAAATTTATTCTCCACAAATTAAATTTTAAAATTAACTTTAGATTACGAATCATTTATACATTTCATTTTTTTTTAACAATACTGATAAATTCCCCATATCCCACATCCAAAAGGAGGGATGGGTAAAGTTTCCCATGTTCAGGTTTCCATGCTCCACACTACAAGGATGGACCAATCCTTTTCCACATAACTCGAAATAATAAAGTAATATGTTCACTATGAACTCCTTAACAATTCGAAGCATGAACCTAAATCTGTTGTTAGTCAAATCAAGACCAATCAATCTACACGTTGAAAATATCTTATACACATGCAGGATCGAGTGATGGAAATGTTTCATACACATACAGGATCGAGTGATCGAAATGTTTAAATATCTTATACACATACAGGATCGAGTGATGGAAATGTTTCATATTTGCATATTTATAATAATTGTAAAGTGCCTATGTCATTGAACAATCTAATTTAAAATATCTAACATTCTAATTTATAAAGCCACATCACATATGTAAAGTTTGCAAAATATTCAAATTAAAACAGATAAGTAGTTGTCAACTTAGAAAGTATATAAGAAATTTTGATATGTAATTCAACAATTTAACTTTTAATTTTAAATATTTTTAGAAAAATTTAATATTTTTAACTTAACTTAGAAAGTATATAAGAAATTTTGATATGTAATTCAACAATTTAACTTTTAATTTTAAATATTTTTAGAAAAATTTAATATTTCTAACTTGTGGTAGTATTACAAAAATTTAACAATTCTAACTTGTGGTGATATTACATATGTAAAGTTTGCAAAATATTCAAAGTAGAATAGAGAAGTAGTTGTCAACTTAGAAAGTACATCAGCAATTTTGAAAATGTCATGGAAATTTCAATTTATGCATTTTTAAGATATAATGTGAAAATAAAAATTGTTAATTAGATTTATTTAGGTGTAGGAAATTGTAAATTAAGTTTAGTTTGGGTGGATAAATTATTATTCTCTCTAAATATGTTATGAACATAAATCTAATTATATTTAAGATGGAATTTAACTACTAATAAATTTACAAAACTATTATAGTTTCTATGAAATGATATTTTGTAATTCTAGGTTCTTTATTATTACAATAAATAGAAAATAAGAAAGGTTTTATATCATTGCACCAAAATACACTCTAAAATCCAATATGACGTAGATGTTGTTATGCTATTAATGTTGTTGTATCACATGGAATCTAAAAACAAAAAAAAATTAACAAAAAAAGAAATGCTACTTGTAGTTCATACAAGTATAAACAAATAAAATAGATATATATCATAAATTGTATCTAACTAATTTAAAATCATCAAACAAATATTTTTTCTTGAGTTATTTCCAACCAACTCAAGTAGCTTACAACCAACTTAGTAGCCAATTGAACAATATATAACCAATGGTGATTAGGATTGGATCATTATATTATTTGTTATCTATCTCGATGCTTTTAGATTGGAAAAAATTGGAGGAATAAGCTTGCAGGGCCATTTTAGTGGCATGTCTGAGTTTGAAAAATTGGTGTCTCGAACCTTCGAGAGACATTTTGAGGCATTAAATGATAATTTTTGGGGTTCTAGTGTTTGAAACTTGTGCCCACCCCCTTGATAGTATTGTACACTAGGAGACCTTTTCAATAATGTATATTTTGCATCAATCGAAGT
Source organism: Picea sitchensis (assembly GCA_010110895.2). NCBI lineage: Eukaryota > Viridiplantae > Streptophyta > Pinopsida > Pinales > Pinaceae > Picea > Picea sitchensis. The sequence continues at coordinate 169,336 of SNQJ01S0033766.1, forward strand.
TCATATGCAAAATTTATTCCTCCTTCAATTTGACCTACTTTGTTGACCACCATGGTACGAGAGGATGCCACGTCAACCCCCATTACTCACGCATATAGGCTTAGCCACGTATGTAATTTCAATAATATTCTATAAGGTCCAAAACCCTATCACAATTGAGGGGTAAGGAAGTCAAAAACCTACCCCTATATGGCTATCAGGCTATGTTAAATATTGGGCCACTAGGAGGAGAAGGGGTTCCATTCTTTTGCATTATATCTTGTCCCATAGATGAGAAAAACATCTAAGAGTGGTATTATGTAAGCATGATAGAGGATGAGATTATGTAGCAACCATACAGGCCACAGGTCAAAGACAAATCCATAGAGAGTGCATCTTTCTTTGTACTTGTGTAACGACTCCTTCATTATGACTACAAGCAAAGAAGAAGTGCATTTTTTTATTTTTATTTTTAGGCAAGAAGGCGACGACGACAATAGTGAACCACACCACTGACGATGAGCACAAGCACGCAGTCCAGGCAACATGAAACTAAGACTCCACACACGGGCACAAGGGAAACTGGGTATAACATGCGTAGAACAACAAGGGGAAACGACTACCCACCCGACACAACAAGACCATGCCTACAAGCCAAGGGACAACATCCCCCTCCCGACACAATGACCTTGATGAACAAGACTAGAACCTCAAGGCGCATTAACCAAATGCCTGAAGGCGTTCAACCTATGTGTAAAAACAAACTTACAACAGTCACATGGAAGGCACCGACTCTGGTCAAGTTATCATTTGTCACTCTCCAATTAGGGCGCGTCATGATCCCCTCATCAGGAATCATGATGTCCCTAGGTGATAGACACATCAATAACCTTGGTGAAACACATCCTATCTGGACCAAGGACTCTAGAAAACTTCGACGCGCTAGGAGCCGAATACTGACAGGGATATTATACCCACACCGCACACAAAAGGTCAATGCAACACAAGAGGATGACTACGAGGGAAGTCACGGCTTCGTCAACCACCCGACCCATTCATAAAGTCTAAACTAGTCAACAGTTACAAATTGTTTTGACATTGAGTATCCATCAAAATTTAGCAAGTCTAAATTATAATTTAGTCTTTAACTTATCAATTGATTAACAATTAATACAATCCAATCGACCATTATAATTTTTGCCATATTCATTACTTTCAATCTAAATAAAATCACCTTCAAATCAATCGACAATTCTACAATACAATCAAGCATTAATTTCAATCGAAATAACCTCAATTACGAATCAGTTCAACAATGTTGCATTATGATTTAATCATTCACTGCAATTTAATTTAGCAAGATTAATCTATACTTTGGTCAATACTCCTAAACTCATTTAACCATTAATCACCATCTAAAAGGGTAATTCTAAGTAATCCCCGAAATTACCATCTAACTATCAAATGACAATATATAACTACATTAGTCACATCAATGTAAAATGCTACAATATCATACTTGTAATCAATTGAATTACACATGTCGTCTATCTAAGATAACCGTACCAAAAATAACTAGCTGACTATAACATTAAGAAGGGAACTAATGATTGTTAACATCGTTGTAGCAATTGACGTCGCTATGGCAATTAATATTAAGAAGGAAATTGTTGTCCTTTGACATTGTTGTAGAAATTAGCCTGGCAATTAACATGACCAATAACCTCGTTGTAGAAATTAATGTTTGGAAGTGAGAACATTTGGTCAATACTAAATTTGAAGGAGAATAATAATAATAAAAAAAACAATACAAACTGCAGAAGGATCAACTCGTGGTCATTCAACAGCCAAAACACAGTCGACATTTACGACAATTTCGTGTCTATTCAACGACAAAGTTCAGTCAATATTTTAAGGGAAAAACTTGTCGAATAAACAACAATCGTAGTCCATCATTTAAGGGAAAAACCGAATCACAATTACATGGGAAAATCGTGGTCATTTACAGCAAATTCAGTCACAATTTCAAAGGAAAAAATCATGGTCAATTAAGGCAACAACACAGTCATCATTTAAAAAGAAAATCATTGTGCCAGAACACACTAGAAAGAAACCACATTTTTTTCTGTCATTAAATAATAATCAATTCGTTGTACCAACACACCAGAAAAATGTAGTATACCTTTGATGGGAAATCATGGTCATTTAACAACAACTCAGTAAATAGTTTTAACAACAAATTCATGGGCGTTTTCAGCAAATTCAGTCATTCATTTTAATATCAAATCTATGGGTGTTTACAACAAATTCAGACACGTTTTAAATGGAAAATCATGACTTCCCTTTTTCATTTCCTGGATGCCAAATGCAACGCATATAGGAATGACCAAATGCCCTTCCCTTACCAAGATACCAATTATAAAAATGCAAACAGGGGAAATGATTTCGTTTTTCCATTGCCATGATACAAATATAATGCATACACGAATAACACAAAAACATTTTTCGATTTCCAAGATACCAGATATAAAAATGCAAACAGGGAATCAAATCGTTTTTCCATTGCCAGAATACCAATACAACGCAGATAGGAATAACAAATAAAAATGTTTTTCCATTCTAGGAGACCAATACAGAAATGCATACATGAAATCAATTCGTTTTTCCATTACCATAATACCAAATATAAAAAATGCAGACAGGGAATCAAATCATTTTTCCATTGCGAGAATACCAATACAATGCAAACAGGATAACAAATAAAAACATTTTTCCATTCCAGGATACCAATACAAAAATGTAGACATGAAATAAATTCATTTTTACATTACCAGAATACGAAATATAAAAATGCAGACAACAGTAAGAGAACCACAAGGATCCAATGGGAAAATTCATTGAAATGATCGCAGGGATTCTATCAGTCAAGGCGTAGAGAAGAAAAACAACAAGGATGCAAGATAATCCATTCGTAGAGGTATTTTCCATATGGCACAAGTCAAACAATCAACCAAGGACAATAACGGAGGTAGATGGTTGGCAGGAACTTCCTTCGCTCATCATCCACACAAAGAAAAGTAGGGCATTGAGATCCATAGGTATATTAAAGTCGAAGCGATAACTGTATATTAGGCTCCTGGCCGACTGCTTAGGTGAGGACTGATGAGCTAAGGACGAAAGAAAGAAAACAACCACAATATTCACAAATCAATACACCACAGGGCGGTCAAGACATGTCGGGAATCAAATGCCATGGAAGACAATCAATCATCGAGCTATAGGCTATCGAAAAATCGAGTCATCAACTAGAACGCTAAGACAATAAATTTACGTACCCATTTAAACATGAAAATCCAAAGCATAAATCCTACTACAATCTACCATGCAAAAATAAAGAAAGCGTATCGTTGCCTGATCACTCGCTCTGAGTTGATGTCCCGTGCACTTCATGCAACTCCCGCTTGCCGACCGATGAGACTTCACTGGTACCTCCCAACCAATGCTAGGGGTACTCTTCTTCCCCCTTAGCCCCCCGAGCCACAGAGGGGCCACACACACTATCCATAGATTCAACTAACTCTGAGTGTGCCTCACAAGGCCGAGCTACCACTCCTCACCGAGCTGGGTATCCCAACTCTCACAAGCTAAGTGAGTCAAGTATGAATTTCTACATCGTAACGTTACGCATAACAGAAGAGATCTTTCCACCTTCTCCTCCCTCCATTATATAGAGTTTCAAACTCTTTTACCTTCCCAAAATCCCATTTAAATTAATGTTTAATAAATTAATTCCTAAAAATCCTCCCCATATAAGTGTCACCCATCCCCTTCATTCATCCATAAATTAATTTCTTTAATTAATTAATTACCCTTATTTCCCTCACCCACCTAGAGTCACTCCTAGAATCACTCGTAGGTGTCCCCAAATTCCCTTACAGGTTTTAATGACTTTACCCATTATTAATTTGCTAGTTCAGTTTAAATTAGAAAGTTCTTAAATGCTAGATACCTTACTAAGTTTGACTTTCTACTTTTTCCCTTGTGTTTCCCTTTTCTTTTTATGTTTCCCTGTTTTCCTAGTTTCCTAATTATTTTAGATTTCCCTTTTTCCCCTTTTCATTTAGAACTCAATTTGGCAGGTGTAGAAATTAACTTTTTCCCTTTTCCCTTTTTAATTAATAAATTTTAAATTATCATAATATAATAAAACAATTATTCCCCTTTTTTCTAATTTTTATCCCAACAGATTTTTATGAATCAATTGAATTGCTTACTCCCTTCTTGTTACAAGATTAATGAAGATTATCATCATTATTTATTTTATTTTTATTTTCATAAATATATTTATTTATTTATATATATATATATAAGGACAGAAAAATTATGCCACAAGTATAATTTAGACCTAGACTTTAATTTCCAGGCTACGCGACTATTTATTAGGGAAATTGTTTTAAATTTTTTTTATCACATTATTCGTCCTAAGGCCATCTAGGTTCATTCATTTATCATTAACAATGCGATGTTCCCTTCAAGACGCACTAGGTGTTGCAAGGGTGCCACTCGCCTCATCTGTTTCCCTTGTGTGATGTGCCCTTCAGGATGCACTACATACTCCAAGGGTGCCACTCACCTCTTTCCATTTTTCTTGGGTGACGTGCCCTTCAGGACGCACCACGTTCTCCAAGGGTTCCACTCGCCTCTTGAATGACTTGGTAGACATCAAAAACCCTTGGAGTCAATACTCTTCTAGGTGAACTTGTGGGAGACTAAGGGCCTCTAAGGAATAAGGCCGCTACCTTATTATGCATCCCTTGGAATCATCATGAGCGACTGTCGTAGTCTTCCCTCATGTCATCGTGGGTACTCTCGAACTAGATAAATGTTAACCTACAGTTCGAGCCACAGTGGGAATGATAATAGGTTGTGGCAGGGCTGTTGTCCACACCTCTCCCTCAACATCTCTGGTAGTCGTACATGACCCCTCTACTCCACATGTGAGTCTCATCGGCAAGCTATTGTTAGCTTGCATCATCAAAGAATCATGTTAGCAACATATCCATAATCATATCATCTAATTAGATGCACCAATATCACATGTAAAACCATCAAACCCCAATGGTTCACTCCCCGACTCGATCCGGAGTCAAAAGGGTTTCATCGATGCCTCTGCATCCTCGAGGTCCAAAATCCTGCACACTCGGTAAAACTGAATCAATAGCACATGTCTATGTCAATGCAGTAAAATAACATGTCATCAATCCATAACACCTCATAATCAAAATCAATGTTTTAATAACATAATAATCCGAATCACTTGTGAGCAAGTGTCCTCAAAGAATAATCTCACTGAGTGCGCAAGAGCGGGATGTTACAACTTGCATCATTTCTATACCAAATAAAAGAGAGCGAAACAACCTCACCTTCTAGTTGGGTTTTATCCCATATTAGCTTTCTCAAGTCATATATTGTGTTTATCAATGGATGGTGTTATTGTATTTTATTGTTCTCTATTTTCCACATTTTATCTATTTCATGCGTAAGCATAAAAATGAGTTACTAAGTATTCTGAAAATCTAAAGGAAAAATAAATTAATAATAAATATTTCAATTATTTATAGAATATATTGTGAGAAACTATTCCACTGGAATATCCATGGAAGTTTACAGATCATATTGGTATTAGAGCATGTTTTTATTTTTGGTATTTGTGGGAAGGTGCAGGATCGATGAATCGATTTAAAGAGAAGTCACATAAACCCTATCCATGGCAGAGGAGTTTGTTCATAATAACCCTCGAGATTCAACATCAGAGAGATTTGAGCGAATGGAAGAACAAGTTTTCTATATGAGTCAATATATGAACTTCCTCATGGTGGATCTAGCAAGAAAACTCAAACAGTTTGAATATTATGGAGGATCTAACATAGAGATCAGATCAGAGGGGAAATCAAGAGATCGGGAAGACTTGGAAAAGGACTCTTCAAAAGAATCCAAGAAAGAGTAGTCGAGTTCGAGTGTCATGAACCATTCACAATCCTTATTCAAGATGGAAGTGAAAGTGGACATAAATCCATGCCAAGGTGAGATTGATGCATTAAAAATAAATTATTAGTTGCAACAGCTAGAAGTTTATTTTAGTGTTCACCATATAGATGAAGTGCATAAGTTTTCTTTTTCTAGATTGAAGTTAGTGGGCCATGTCTTAACCTAGTGGGAAATACACATGGAAACACTTAGGCTAGAGGTTGATCCACCAGTAACTAGGTGGGAGGAATTCAAAACACTCATCAAGTCTCAATTCTACCCTATCGAGTATGTAGAGGACCAATGGATCTAGTGGCACTACTTTGGGAAGAGGCAAGGACAGTGTGTACAAGAGTACACCATTGAGTTCATATTTATGGTCATCATGTTGTGTATCTCTCCCAAGAACCCCAATGTACTCCTCAAGTGTCTCAGGGGTTTAAATAGTATTATATGGAAGCATATGATTCTCCAAGCCAAGGAAAAGGGATTAGGTGTGTGTACAGGCATAGTACCTTGAAAACATAGGCCAAAATAAATGACATCTAAGTGGTTAGAAGTAGAAAGAGCACTAGGAAGCTTCCAAGGAGGGGAAGAAGAAGTGGAAATGGGGAAAATATTAGAAGAAAACAACAACTGCACATCATAGTAAAGATCCCAAGAACCATTGAAATCATTTCAACATTGATGGCCACACCGCGGAAAAATGTTGGAAACTGCGTCGAGAACTAAACCTAAAGAACGACAAGAAGTACAGAAAGAAAAATAACCTTCTAGCCAAATATTTGAGCAGTCAGGTTGAAAGTATCTCAAATGTAGATGAAAAGATTTTCTACGCATTCATAGACAAGGAGATGAATCTGGTAGCCTTGATCACCAATAAGAGAAGGAGATGGCCAAGATCTTCCACATAAATATTCAAGTCAAGAAGACCAAGATAGATGAGTATGTTAGACTTTGGTTCACGTACGATATCATAGCGGCGGGTATGGTCACAAGCTTGGATTGGAGTTCACGATCTCCCAACCTCTATCCATTGGGGTTGTATGGTCAACAAGCTTGGATTGGAGGTTCACGATCTCCCTAGCCTCTATCCATTGGGTTGGATAAACAAGGATACAGATATATTTAGGTAATGAAATAATGTAAGATTAAATTTGCTATAAGTGTTGATTTTATTGATGAAGTGGAATTGGTCGTAGTACCCATTGATGAATGTGGAGTAGTTTTTGGAATATCTTACATGTATATGAGGGATGCAATATTCATGTAGAGAGCCAACCAATACCTATTGGTCAAGGATGCAATTCCTACATTGTCCACATGCATAAAATCAAGTCAAATATCTCACTGGAAAGTGCCAACCAAGCCAAGAAGTTTATTAGTTCTAGTAAGAAATATGTTTTGTTTTTCTTAAGATAAAATTAGTTTGATGATGAGTCAATGAGAGTGAAGAAATCCATGGAAGGGTGTACTAAAGAGAAAAAAAATCAGTTGGAGTTTTTCGGGAGCCTAAAGGGATACCATCCAAGAGGGATGTGGAACATGAAATATCATTTTTTGCAGACTCCCCATTGTCGAATATTGGGTTGTATTGTCAACATGTTCTAGAAGCGAAAGAATTGAAGAAGTAGTTGCATCAGTTGTTGGAGAAAGGTGTTATTAGACCAAGTATCTCACGTTGTGGGTTACCCATCATAATTATTCCTAAGAAGGATGGGACTTGGAGAATGTGTATCGATTACAAGGCATTGAACAATATTACACTGAAGAATCAGTATCCTTTGGCTAGGATCAATGATCTATTGGACCAATTGCAACATGCCAAGTACTGCACTAAGACGCATTTGAAATCATGATATCAGTAGGTATGAGTCAAAGAAGAATATACCTTGAAGACATCCTTCAAGACAAGGAAAGGCTTGTATGAGTGGTTGGTTATGCCATTTGTTTTATGCAACACACCAACTATATTTATGAGACTAATGAATGATGTTCTATATCCTTATCTAGATTCATTTGTTATTGTCTATTTCGATGATGTATTGGTTTATAATGCTACATGGGAGGAACACATATCACATATTATGCAGGTGTTAGAGACTCTAAAAAAGCACCAAATACTAGTCAATCTAAAGAAATGTGAGTTTTATCAACAGTCTTTGGTGCATTTGGGGTATGTGATCAGTGGAGGGGAGTTCAAGATATATCCTGCAAATATGGAAGCTATCATGAAATGGTCGATTCCTACACATGTCAATGAAGTTGAGAGTTTTTTTTGGGAAACACAATACTTGCAGAAGTTCATAACTTCATTTTTAGTTGTCGTTGTACCACTCCATGCCATAAAAACCAGTTTTAAGAGTTTCTAGTGAGGGAATAATCAACAGAAGGCCTTTGATGAGCTAGAAATAAAGATAATTCAAATACCAATGCTTGCAATACCAAAATTTTAGAATCCCTTCAAGGTGGAGACATATGCAAGTGGGTATGCTATGGGATCAGTATTGATGTACGAAGGAAGGATTTCATGCTATCATTCAGAAGTATTTCATGGAGTGGTTCTCAAATACCCTACCTATGACAAGGAGCTCTATGCCTTGGTACAATATATCAAAAAGTGAAAGCACTATAAAATGGGAAAGAATACCATCATCCACACATATAAACAATCACTATAGTATTTGCAAGATGAGAGTAAGTTACAACAAACTAGGAATTACAAGTGGATGGTATTTTTAAAACAATTTCATCTAGTCATCAAGTATAAGAAGGGTATAAAAAATAAGTTAGAAGACATACTTTCACGACAACCCACATCGAATATTATATTTTTGGGTACTCTAACGTACATGGATGATTTTACCCATGATGCATACAAATAGGAATACATAGAAAATGCGGACTTCAAGGAGGTCTTTCTGCAGCTACAGGGCCAAATTCATATAGAATAAGGTGATGGAAACGTTAACTATCATTTTTAGAATGGTTTACTCTACATGCTTAACAATCTCTATGTTCCTAAAGGTGAACGATTGCAACTTATCAGAGAAGCTCACAACTCCAAGGTTGCAGGATATTTTGAGGTTGGGAAGAAAGTTTTCATCTTATAGAGGCCTGTGTATCGAACCATAATGCAAGAAGATATAGCATGATATATTAGAGGATGTTTAATTTGTTGTACCAAAAATCCCAACAATAAGAAGAAAGGTCTATACCATCCCTTACCAGTACCCACTCGACCTTGGGAAATATTTTCCATCAATTTTGTGCGAGGTTTACCAACCACACTCAAGGGACATGACTATTTATTTTTTCTAGTCAACAAGTTCATCAAAATGTGCATTCTCATTCCTTTTAAAAAGACCATAAAGGGACAAGAATTATCAAACTTTCTCTTTGAATAGGTCTGGGTTCACTTTGGGATACCAATGAGCATCATCTCAAAAAAGGATACCAAATTTCTCAGTGCATTTTCGACTACAATGTGGGAGAATATGGAAACTAAGTTGAAGAGGTATAAAGCATTCCATCCACAGAAATATGGGTAGACAGAAGTAGTCAACAAGACTTTGGTGAATCTTTTGAGGGGTTACAATTAGAGGCATTCAAAGACTTGGGATGGAGATATGATATATATACAACACTCTTATAATAGAGCAGTCCACACTTCTACTGGTAAGTCACGTTTTCAAACTTTTTCTGGGTATTTTCCACCTTCATCCTTAGATGTTGGATATGGACAACAAGGAGTATGGGAGGATCTCATAGGAGATGCATTAAAAGTAGAATTTGTTTTTATAAGATCAGGAATATCCATTTGAAGGTACAAGAGACACTGAATAAGTAACAAGAGAAGTGCGAGGCTAAGACTAGAAAAAAATAGAGATAAAGTGGGAGATAGAGTACGGTTATAGATGAATAAGGAAAGGCTACAGGGTCCTAGTAAGAATATTGATTTTTTGCAGTATGGTGCTTTTAAGGTATTGGAAAAGGTGGAAGATAATTCCTACAAAATAATTGTACCCCCATACATGTCCATTTAATCAGTAGTGAATGTGGGGAATATCAAACTCTATGATCCCTCCATGTTGGATCAGGAGGAGGAGAATGTCATGCCTGTTAGAAAAAATAGGATCGTGGAGTGATAAAATAAAAAAAAATGTGTAAAAAAAGCACAAAAGATACACAATATAATAGAGAAATAGATATACGTGGTTCACCCAATGTGGGCTAGGTCCACCATAGAAATTTCCAGGTCCTTCCTTTTTATTATCTAGCAAAATAAGGGATACAACCTACATCACACCCGTTGTAACTTCCTCTTCTTTCTCTCATAGTCTCCTCTCTCAGAATAAAATATTCACAATGATACATAGCCGCAATACATTTCCCTCATAAAAGAGGGTTTCCTTCTATGGAAAAAATCCCTAAAATAACTTATATCGTCAGATCTCCAACCTTATAATTAACAGTCCAGATTTACTATGAAATTAAAATATACATTTACAAGGAAATTTTTCTTTCGGGGGACCTCTTGCCCTTGGACCCTCCAGTCGAGGGGATCGGCCCCCCAGACCCCACAGGGGGGGAAATCCCCCCCTGCAACTCCTCTATGTAGAGGGGTGTACATTCTTCTTGGGTGTAAAGTCTTCATGGGCTATAAACATGGATGAAAACAAACACCTCTGAATCAAAAAGATAATTAGGATCCACAACCAACAATCTTCCACCTGGACACTGATCTTAACAACTCCACCATTATTTTATGTGTTGGACTATGATCCTTATTGGACCTGGAAAAAAATTCATCTTCACCTTCATGCTTGAAGACCAACTGAAACTGAGTAGGAACTCGATTTCTCGCTCGTTACTCCCTTTGTTAACATGTCTGTAGGATTTTGGCTATTGTGTATCTTTCCCAATTTCAAATGTCCATCTTCAAAGATGGTTCATATGAAATGCTACCCAATTTTTGTATTCTTCTTATTTGAATGGAAGGTTGGGTTCTTTTCAAGATGAATGACACTCTCACTATCATAGTACAACCAGTTATTCACCTTCTTTTTTCCAAATTCCTCCATAAACCTCTGTAACCAAATCATTTATTTACTATCCTCTGTAGAAGAAATATGCTATGACTTTGTTGTTGAAAGTGAAGCAACCTTTTGAAGTTTCAAAATCAAACTTACTGTTGTTCCACCTATAGTAAAAACATACCTTGTGTTTCTCCTCCTACTATACTTATCACCTGCCATATCTGAATCAACATATCCCTGTATAATAGTCTCTGAACCTCAAAAACATAATGCATGAGTAGCAGTACCTTTCAAATACCTGAGAATCCACTTTATTTCCTCCCAATTTTCATTACCCAAATTGTTCATATACTTACTCACAACTCCCACTCCATGTGCAATATATGTTCTTGTGAAAACCATCGCATACATCAAGCTACCAATTGTTGATGAATAAGTGACCATTGACATGTATTCTATCACCTCCTATGTCTTGGGACACATTTCCTTAGTTAATTTTAAATGGCTGGCCAAAGGTGTATGAACTAGTTTTGCATTTTGCATTCTAAACCTCTCCAACACCTTCTCTATGTACTCACCCTAAGACAATGTCAATTTGCAATTTTTCATGTCTCTTGTTATTCGCATACCAAGGATTTTCTTTGTAGCACCCAAATCCTTCATTGAAAATGAATAAGATAATTTCTCTTGATCACATGTATATCCTTCATATTAGACCTTGAAACAAGCATGCCATCTACATACAATAGCAAGATAATATAGCTTCCATTTTATAGCCTTTTAAAATAAAAACGATGATCATAATGACATCTACTATAACCTTGTTCTGTCATAAACCTGTCAAACTTCAAATTCCACTGCCTTGGAGCTTTCTTTAGGCCATACAAGTTCTTCTTCAACCTGCATACCAAATTCTCCTTCCCTTTGACCTTATACCCCTGTGGTCGCTACATATAAATGTCTTCCTCTAAATCCCCATGGAGAAAATTGTTGTTTTTACATCTAAATGTTCAAGATACAAATATTCTACTACTACAAGACTTGAAATAGTCTTAATTGAAGTCATTTGAACAATAGGAGAAAATATTTCATTAAAATCTATACCTTTCTTTTGTGCAAACCCTTTTACAACAAGTCTATCCTTCTACCGCTTTTTCCCTCCATCTTCTTCATTCAACTTGTAAACCCATTTATTTTGCAATGCTCTTTTTCCTGCATGCAAATGAACCAAATCCCAAGTTTGGTTATTTACCCAGAAATCCATTTCCTATTTCATGCCTTGCTCCCATTTCTTTTTAGTGTCTACATGCATTGCCCCTTCATGACATTCTGGTTCACCAGAATTAGTCAACAATAAATAATACAATGAAGGAGAGTATCGTTCAGAGGGTCTACTTAACTTGGTAGATCTTATAACAACACTTGTAGGAGTTTGAGGTACCTTTTCCTCTTGTTGTTTTACATTTTGATTTTTTGGTACCTTTGGAATTTATTTTTCAGTGATCTCATCAAGCACTCTGTATCCTTGTTTTTCTCTTTCCTGTTTCTTTCCCTACTACTGATCTGTGTACATGACCTTCTCATTGAAAATAACATCTCTACTCCTAATGATTTTTTGATTTTCATGATCCCATAAGCGATAACCAAAATCATTAACATTGTATCCAATAAATGTACACTTCTTGGATTTTKCCTCAAGATTTATTCTATTTTCTTTATCAATACAGACAAATTCTTCACAATCGAAAGTCTTCAAAAAATAATAGTTTACCTTTTTACTTGTCCATTCCTCCTTTGGAATTCCACGATCCAAATATATTGAAGACCTTATGTCTATTAAGTAAACAACGATATCTATAGCATATTCCCAGAATTGTAAGGGAAAACTGACACGCAATCTCATACTCCTTGCACGCTCCATGATTGTCCTGTTCATCCTTTCTGACACACCATTTTCTTGTGGTCTTCCTGGAACTGTATTCTCTCTACGAATCCCATGGTATGAAAAATAGTCATAAAATTTTTTGTTGCAATATTCACCTCCATTTTTTAATCTAAGAAACTTCAACATTTTTCATGTCTCATTCTCAAGTAAAGCTTTTTGTTTCTTACAAGTATGAAAAACATCATATTTTTGTGGAATGAAATAAACCCAATTTTTTCTATTTTCATCATCAATAAAAGTAACATAATAATGAGATCCACTAAGAGAAGATATATGAGCCGTATCGTTCGTAGTGCCTCTCTGTCAAGAACCTCTCATTCTTCATCCTTTACGGCCATCATCTTCTTTTCTATTCCACCCAATGGTAAAAATAGATCCTTCTGATAAAAATAATCTTCCATTTGCATCTTCCTTGATTGGTAGTTTTTGCCGTTAAATTTCTCGACCCTAAACTTTCCATCTTCCACCATTTCTCCCACTCGAACCAAGAACCCTCTTTTCCAACGAGTTAGTTCTCGCTCTAATACCAATTAGTAGAAAAAATAGGATCATGGAGCAATAAAATAAAACCAAATGCGGAACTAAAACACATAAGATACACAATATAATAGAGACACATATATACATCGTTCACCTAGTGTGGGCTACGTCCACCATAGAAATTGGCAGGTCCTTCCTTTTTATTATCCAACAAATAAAGGGATACAAGATACAACACACCTGCTATAACTTCCTCTTCTTTATCTCACAGTATCCTCTATCACAATACAATATTCACAATGATACATAGCCACAATACATTTCCCTCATAAAAGAGGGCTTCCTTATAGGGAAAAAAACCCTAACATAATTTCTAGTGTCAAACCTGCGACCTTATAATGAACAGTCGAGATTTACTATGGAATTACAACAAACATTTACAAGGAAATTTTTCCTTCGGGGGATTCACCCCCAAACCTCCATCGGAGAACGTTGTCCCCTAAACCTCCATCGGGGGCCTGCTTTCCCTCGGACCACCCAGTCGGGGGATCACCCCCCGGGACCCCATAGGGGGGACAACCGTCGTGCAACTCCTCGACGTGGAGGAGTGTATAGTATTTTGGGGTGTAAATTATTCATGGGGTATAAACAAGGCTAAAAACAAAGACCTCTAAATAAGGAAGATAATTAGGCTCCACAGCCAAAATTACCTTCCATAGGGGATTTAGCACTAGATTCTCAAGAAGAGTGTGGAAGAGGACACAATTTTTTAGAAGTGGTCCAGAACTACAAGATACGAGTAGGATGAGCTTTGGAATATTGTGTTGAAAGGACAATTTCCAAGAAAACCAAAGTAGTACTTGAGAGAGAAGGTAGAATAAAAACTTCCTCAGCTCATTCAATAAATATTTTGGGGACCAAAATCCTCTGTAAATAGGGAGGTATGATCCATATTGAATCGTTATATTATTTTTCATCTATCTCGATGATTTTAGAGTGGAAACATTTGGAGGTTTCTCCCTCGAAGAGACAACTGAAAATTGTTTCCTATCAATAAATATATTATTTTGGTGTTGTGGTGTCATCTATTGTGTTGTTCCATTGTTATTCTTGCAATATTTCTAGTTTTTTGCTATTATAATAGATATGGTACTTTACAAGTGTTATGAGAGCACTTTCCTTGGCAGAAAATTGTGGGTTAATATTTTTCAAGGATGAGACATATTCCAACGTCTTAAAGCTACATATATTTGTTGTTCAGTGCATAAATATGTGGTCTGAGAAGCATACACACAGGCACTACAAGTGGTACTTAAGTGCACATTGTCAAGCACCCTTGTAACCCCTATTGGTACCCCTTCGATTGGTAGCGCATCGGACAAAACTTGTATATGGATTTCCCTAGATATCCTAAATCCCTTCATAGATAAACCAGCCAACCACTTGCCTGCTATAGTTCTACTGAGAACATCACTCATGAAGATACTCTCTAGTACCTCGGTAGTTAGGTAGTATGACTAAGGGGATGGTTTAGCCTCCTTAGTTGGTGCCGTGAGATGTTGGGTCAAGTACTATTGTTGGACCCCACATGTATATCAAATATATATAGCATAGGTTAAACCCTTTTCTATAGAAACCATGAATATCCTAACCCTTTGGACATAAATAGAAATAGAACACACAAGATCTATTGTCTCACAACTTTACCTCTTGCATTATGGTTGTGAAATTACTACAAATTTTTTCGTGTTAAGAATTTGGGATTTTCAACATTGTAGTATTCTTCAAATGAGTCGGTATCCCTCCTACACCATTATTTGATCCCTATCCCATTGGATTCCTCTCTTTTCCCTCATCACATTCATACCTATCATTTTTAAGAAAAAAAAAAATCATGGACCCAACCCCTTTCCAGCGCCCTTATTTAGGACATACGCCATTGGATTCCCCTTGTCACCCATATTGTCATGATACCCTTCACCCATAATACACAGATCCATCTTCAAACCAACCTCCAAACCATCAGTCTCCTCTATTGAGAAAATAACACACAGAGCCATCTTCAGACCCACTTCCAATTTCAGATAGTAGGAACCATGTGTTTCTTTTTATAAGTACAAGAAAATCAATTCAAAGGAGTCATTTTTATGCATCTTCGACTTCAGAAATATTGAAAGGTATATAATAACTAATTATTTATACATTTTCACATTACTGTAATCAGTTTTACATAGTAATAACACTACTACAATATCGGTGCATGGCAAGAATAAACATCCATATAGGGTTATATACATATATATTTATTTATAATTATGTATACCTAATACATGTACATGAGTGTAAATATTCTATTTTCGACTTCATTGAGGTTCGAATTGAAGAAATACAAGTTCCAGAAGTTTGGAATTTAATTTCATACATGCATGTCTATATATTTTCTGATTTTCAATTCCAATAGGTGTTCAAATATAATGGAATACAAACAATCTAATTAGTCTTCATAGGATTTATGGAAAATATATAGGAATTAAAAGAAAAAGATAATTCTATTGAGTGTAATGAAGCTTCTGAACACAACAATATAGAAGTAACAAAATATAACTTGAAGAACATATTTTTCTGGAAGTATACAGGCTAATATGCCTTCTTTACAAACAACCAAGGTAAAATTAAAGAACATCAACACCATTAAGACTCGATTGAATTTCGTCTAAAAACCTTTGGATTCCAAATACAAGTATTCAATAATAAAAATCATGTGGATTAAACCTTAAAGTTGTTATACAAAATCCAAACAGACCAAAAATCCAAGTGTGTCCAACCTTACACAATTAATGCGTTCTCTTCCAACAGAGAGACATCAGCACATAAATTGGGACAAAACTTCACATATTAATGAAAAACTGGAATGGAACCATGGCCTTCATTCCTAGAACCGGGAAGGCTAAGTCTGAGAGTTATTGGGCATGAAACCTTAATACATTTTGCGTGAAGGATAGGAACCGGCATCCAAAATTATGCACAGTCAAAATCTCTGCAAAGATTTACCATTTAAAAAATTAGTAAAATATATGAAAGTAAAGTGAACAAAATTTCCAACAGAATGATAAATGATAGCAACAATGTTTTCGAGATTGGAACTCAACTTATGACATGAATACTTGTGTCCTTTCCTTGTCGCATTCTAGTTGGATAGACATCCAGGCTGAGGGGATGGTGGTCCAAGGAATTACTGATGGGTACCCTCACATCAACATGGTCTGATGATTAGTGTTGGTACCAAATCATATAATCAATTGCTTATGAAATGAAATAATCAGCAGTGCTAACACTTAACATACAAATTGTATAAGACATGCTATGCGAGTAAGTTGAAGGCATAGTGTAAACGTTACACACAGAAAAAGAGCTATACATAAAGATTGAGATTAAACCCTTCCTGAATCGACTATTCTATATTGCAGAGGGTATTTATAAGTCAACGATAAATACAAAGTTAATATTTTGTTGAATTCAAATGGAGTAAATTAAACGCAGACAACGATAATGACAGTAAGAAATATAATTAATCCAAGATGTTCCATAAATTCAAACATTATATGTCGTAGGGTATTTTGTTTAGTGAACTATTGGAAAACACATAAGTCGCATGCCTTTAACTATACTGAACAAGAATGCAATAACCATTAAGGAAGCATTATATGTCTGAGTACCACCCAAGGGTTTATTGAAAATTTCAGAAGGGTGGATTCATCCTTTAGAAAGAGAAAGAAAGAACATGCAATGTATTATGCTATACACCGTGTGAAAAATTTAACCCCAGACTAAGACCCTGCATAGCCTCACGAAAGATTTAACATCAGGCCTCGACATATAAGAATAGCGATAATAGGGAAATAATGAAACACCAGTATTTAAAATACACACGAAGAAATTATGCAGGTGCAAATTTCTCTGAATCAGAGCAAGTGGTGGAATGCCTATAACTTCAGATATTTTGAGAAGGAAACAAATGAATAATACAACTTATCCAGAAATGGGAACAACCCAGAAATATTTCAAAGAATGACGATAAGGGGAAGATTTAACTTAAAAATATAACAAGAGTTATAGAACGGATATTGCTCTCACTGTAACGTTTTTCGAAGTTCCACTCTATATTTTAAATACATCATCATCTTAAAACTTACCAGGGAAGATGGATACGTTGTCTGTTCCACTGGGTAACAACCTCCAAACCGTCAGTCTCCTCTGTTGAGAAAATAACACGCAGATCCATCTCGGGGGCTTCACAATGACAAAAGAAAAACTCGCTTAACCCTAAGAGAAGTCTTTGTGATGCAGATTAAATGATGAGGGTAAAAAGCTGGGTCTGGCCATGTGATGGGGAAGAATGGGTGCGATGATATTGGAGGAAGGGACAGGTGAAACCATCTAAACTCGCACACACAGTACCCCATTAATGGAAGATGCAAAGATCTTTAACTCCTTTCTCATGAGTAAACCTTTCTTCCCTTGTCAAGAAAACCCGTAGTTAATGTTAGTCCCTTCGTGACACGACTAGTTCGGACCCATCCACTCCCACTATTTCATTGTAGTTAACCTATCATTCGAATGAAGTATTCATTGAGACATATTTTAGTCAAGATGGAGTTAAATAAGGTTTAGTGTAGAATTTCGTTACCCGAATTCATTTATGCAAATGGTGACTCGAAGATCACCAACTACGAATAATCCATAAAGGAATCCATTAATAACTTGGACCATACCAAAAGTGGTTCCAAGTGACTTATGATTGAGCCACTTGTTTTCTACCAAGGAGTACAGCCCCGACCCCGTGACTTTATGTGTGGTATATGAATTTTATTTCAAAGGCAAATTGAATAGTCTTGCGCGCAAACATAGAAACTCATGTTTAAGGAGATATTAGGACTATAATTCCTAAGTATGGTCTACTATATATATATATATATGAGAGTAGTTTGAGAGTGGAAATTAATAGAATTATGGAGATTATCCATATAAGTTTTCTATCCAAAGTAAGATAGACTAGTGTGAAAATGGCATCATGTGATGGGCAGAACATAAGATACCTCACAGAGATTTATAACAGGAATGAATATTACCTCCTTTTACCAACGAATATATAAAATGAAATTGGAGATTAATGTCCCATAGAATTTTTATTTATTTTTATGGCAAATTTGAGGTACATTACAGTAGAGTTGAGAGTTGAAACTCCTAGAGGTCGGAAAGGCAGATTCAACAGTATTCGTTGATCTATAGGGGAGTTACATGTCGACATATCGTGGGAATCTAGGGAGACATGTGGAAAAGGAAAGAAGGGTGGAACAAAGTTTGATAACAATCATTGATTAGAAGCAGTGTCGATAGGCAGGAAATCGATGGACGGGGAGAATTGCGGAGCCGAAACTTGCGTGGAGGATAAATTTTCCTTGAGTGGGCCACAATTTTCAACCATTGTTTTGGTGATGACGTACATATCAGCTCGAGGAGGATTGAGGGGTAAAAAGAAGGTTGGTTTGAAACCACTCTTGCTCGTGCCCACAATCGTGCATTAGCACAAGGGCACAACCCAAAGGACATATGAATGAAGGGGATAGTGAAGAGTAGCTAGCACCCGTGAACTGAGAAGAAATAAGAGCGCGTAGAGATAGAAGGTTTCAAGTATGTGATAGAGGCACTGAACCTTAAATTTAAGCACACAAATCTAAGTTTTAAACTCCACTTCGTTTAGACTTGTATGATATGGCTACTGTCTACGCTTAAAGATTTTCTGTAATTCGAGTGGGGTTCTCCCTCTGTGAATCTAACATTAATACGTCTACATGTATATAGATATGTGGAAATGATCTTAATGTTAGTGGGGCTTTACTATCCTTGATCCTTATTTTAGATATGTGAGTAATGTGAGAGGCTCGGGTATAGCGAAGTTACCCTTGACCCTTTGATCATATGATTAATCTGCAATAGGAAATAACTTAGAGACAAAATCTGTTATAATGTTAGTTAATTATGTCAATAACTCGAAAACATAAATATTGAAAAGTTGATAGTGACGACAAATACCTATTTATAATAACAATAGGTCTTTCGAGATAAGTTGTTCGAAGAGAAAGAAATTTAATGTCCCTAAGAAAAAAAAAATATTTGGTAAATTTGGGGAACATTACAGATATGTGTTTAGCTTTGGCTCAGGAGTTGTAGCATGGGATTCAAAGAAGCAACCCATTGTGAATTTATCATGTGTTGAGTCAGGGTATGTTGCAGCAATAGAAGCTACATGTCAGACTGTGTGGATGAGAAGGATTGTGACTCAGTTTTTGCATGAACAAGAAGAACTAACTCATATTTTTTGTGATAATAAATCAACCATTTCTCTGTCACGTAATCATGTTTTCCACAATAAAACTAAGCATATTGATACAAAATATCATTTTATTCGAGATCTCATAAACAATGATGAAATTTTTGTAGAGTTTGTAGATCTGAAGATCAGTTTGTAGACATGTTTACAAATCCCTTAGCAAAGGAAATATTTGAAATTCACAGAAAGAACATTGGGGTTTGTGAACTATAACAATATTGCAAAGTTTTGTTTTTGGGTGAAATGATTAAAGGGTAGATTGTTAGAAAATTAATCATTCCACTGCCCAAAAGATGAATTATCTGAGCCGATCAAATTTTGAAGAGTTTCCACCCCCTTGACCCCCTTAGCCATTTAATGATCGAAGATTTATCACCACCACGTCGTTTCATTTTTGACCAATCGAATTTCAAAGAGGCAATGAACCATCAATGTTCAGAAAAGCTAAAATACGATTTAGGCACATCAGAGGAGCAAGTTAAACTACTAATTGCATCTACATATATCTATGTAATTTTGACTTGAGAGACACTGCCACAAAATTGATAATGAAATTTTGTTATACTATGTTCTTATTTGAATATGAGTTTGTAAACTCATGTTAATGTTGATATTTATTACATAGTAATTATTTTGTTGTAGCATGCAGAGTGTGTTTTCTATATTAGTTTGAAAACTCCATTTAAATCCTTATGTTGTGGAGTGTTTTGTGAAAAATCCATTTAAATCCTTATGTTGTGGAGTGTTTTGAGAAAACTCCATTTAAATTTTTATGTCGTGTACTGTTCTGTTGTAGAATGTTATTAAATTTTTAGTAAAAAAGTACTCGGTTGATTTACTCTATGAGGGAATGATTTGTTGAAGTTATTTTTTTGCTACAATTTAAGTTTATTTGTTGTAATAGCTTTTTACTCTTTTGTTGAAAAAGTTGTTGTAGAACAAAATATGGATCTTTGTTTATAATGAAGGAGTGGTTCACATAAGTTTTTGATGTAATAGTTCTTTATTGTTTGTTGAAACAATTGTTAAAAGACTAGTGTTGAAACACCTCGTGAAATAATAGTTGTAGCTTATTAAAATAAACATATATACTCTAAAATAATAATGTTAAATAACCATATATCATAATAATGTCAACTTTATCATAATAATAATGTCAAATAACCATATATAAAATTAGAGTATACATTAAATAATTTAAATTTGATTTTAAATAATTTAACATATAAATAATATTTTGTTATTATTATAAAATAAACTTAGTTTGCAAATATATTTCCTAAATTAAACAAGCATAACAATGAATTATATTTTTAATCTAAATAAATCTATTTTTGAATTGCAAATACTTTTATAATCTTAAAAATATAAAAAATGAAACTAAAAAACCCTTGATGAGACAAAGATAAATCCTATTGATCAACGATATGTTAAAATGCACAGGTACCATATACGAAATCTGCAATAGTATTTTTATTCTAACAAAATCAATATGATAACAAAAATGAAATGCTAATTAGTAAAATAGGTCATAGTTTTTATTTACAATGGGAAACGTGTTCGGTATCATGGTTCTCTTTCCTGTACAGCCTACAAACAACATAGTTTTTTAGGTTTTCTGTTCAAATTTTTGTAAGTTTTTGGTGAAAATTTAGTTTTAAAGAAACTACGAGTCTAAATTTAAAAGTTTAAAACAAATTACAAGTCTAAATTTAGATTTTGAAACGATTCCAAAGGACAATTCGAAACCATTCCGAAGAACAATTCCTCCGAATCTAATTTTTAATTGAATTTCGATGTCAATTTGGAAAGCATAATAGCGTTAAAACTAATACGACAATGATATGAAGGTTGTTTAATGGACAGATCACTAACCATCCAACTATATATAATCGGGAGCCAACATACTCAGGGGCTTGATTTTGTGGACTCAAGTGGAGCCAAAATTACTATCGGGGAACAAAGGACTATTGAAAATTAACCAAAACCTGAGAATGCTCGATATATTAGATGTACGTGATATCTACTGTGTGAGAGGCCCTATGAGGGAGTTGATAGGTTTAAATTATAAATTTAATAATAATTTTTTATTATTATACAATAAGACTAACTCTAATTTAAACTGAATTAATATTATTAGGGTTTCAATTCAGTTTACATACGAAAGACTACAAACCCTAATTTAGTAGTACAAGTAATAAAAAAAATAAGAATATTGCAAAACAGATTGTCAATTCCTGTGAAAATATTGCAAAACACATTGTGAATTCTTCAAAAGAGAACAGATCAATTGAAAAGAAAACAGATCTGTTCAAGGAATAATAGAGAACATAGGCATGAGAAAGGACATTTTAAAGCCACGACTCCTTCCACAGCTGGCTGTGCTCAAGATCACGTGTCGGCGGGAACAGCATTCAGAACAACACAGAGAAGGGCACATCCCGTTGGAAAGTTGTGTAAATTCCAAAATCCTTTTACGCTCGAATTTTGGTTTCATACAAATTACAAGTGGAAATTTACACGCCACATCCTGAATGTGACTTCACTTTTCATTTACAATGGAAAATTTCTCCCGGTATCTTGGTTCTCTTTCATGTACAGTCTACATAATTTTTTAGGTTTTCGGTCTATTTTTTAAGGTTTTCTCTAAATTTTTGGTTTAATACAAATTACAAGTGGTAATTTACACGCCACTTCCTGAAAGTAACTACAAGCCACGTTCTAAAGTTAAAGTTAATTATTATTTCTATTCAGTCATGCCATGTTGTGAAATTTAACTAAGCAAGGTATTTAAAAAAATAGAAAAAGTGTAAAATTATTTGTCCAATATCTAAAAATTAAGTAAACTTTTTTGTATTTGTTTGTATAAATATATTTGGCCGTAATTTGGCAATGGAAAACTTAATATTTTAATTTCTTGGAATTTTTGGGCAGAAATTAAACATGGAAATGTTTCCAATTACTATTTAGTCAACCACTGAGTAAAGGAAGAAGACAACTGATCAATATTCATTTAGATGAGCCGGATTCGACCGTTGGATTAAGGAAGAAGACAAGCTAATCAATTTTCATTTCCATGCGCTCATTTTGATAAAAGTACTAGAGACCAGCACAACCCAGAATAAATCCGAATCATCACCAGCGTCTGAGAATAGAAATGGAAGAAAACGCCTAACGGGAGAAAAAGCATTTGCAGTTGAGTTTGTCGATTCTTCATTAATATTAAGTAACAAGGTAAACGAATCAATTTTCATTTGATTTTCATATAATATATTTTAGCTGATGTAACATTCAAGGCGGTGTTATGTGTGCTGTAGTTGACTTTATGTTTGATGTAGCATTCAGAGGCGGTGTTGTGTGTGCTGTAGGTGTAGGTGATCTTTTATGTTTTTAATGAAATTTTGTTGCTAGATATTTATACAATATCATTAATTTTTTTTATGTTAATTAATTAAGTAATATATAATGATGATAAAAATGATTAAACATCATTCAGATGTGAATTGGTATATTGGATCTTAAGAATAAGGGATTATTTGAAATTTTTTAGATTTTTAATAGCTTTTTTTATTGTTTTAACTTCCTTCTCTCATTCACTCTGTTCTTCATTCACACTGTTATTTTATAAAGAATTCTTTATTTATAAATATTATTAACTTTACTATGTAAGTTGTTTCAATTTATAATTTACTTTTTAATTTTATTTTTTTACTATTGCTAATGCTAATATGATATAGTCTTGTTGTTTTTTATATCGAAACAATCACCAATGTCTGTAACAGAGAATAGAAATGGAAGAAAACGCCTCACGGGAGAGAAAACATTTGCAGTTGAGTTTGTCGATTCTTCATTAATATTAAGTAAGAAGATAAACGAATCAATTTTGATATGATTTTCATATAATATATTTTAGCTGATGTAATATTCAGAGGCGGTGTTATGTGTGCTGTAGCTGACCTTAATGTTTTTAATGAAATTTTGTTGCCAGATATTTTTACATTATTATTTTTTTTTTATGTTAATTAATTAATTAATTAATATATAATTATAATGAAAATGATAATGTGAATTAGTAAATTGGATTTTTTTATGTTAATTAATTAATTAATTAATATATAATTATAATTATAATGAAAATGATAATGTGAATTAGTAAATTGGATTTTAAGAAGGTAAGTTATTACTTGGGATTTTTTAAAATTTAAATGGCTTATTTTACCTTTTTAACTTCCTTTTAGAGTTAATTTGGTCTTATGGAATGAGTTCTTCATTTATAAATATTACTCATCCTTTTAAGCTTGGAGATATTTATTTGAAAATGATTATTTTTCTGAGTCTCTTTGCTTTTACAATGTAAGTTGTTTCAATTTATGATTTATTTTTTAGTTCTTCTTTTACTATTGATAGTGTATAGTCTTTTTGTTTTTCTATAGCAAAAATTATGAGATTAAGGCTCTTTTGTTATGGTCATGATCCAACTAGATTAGCTTACTCATTTCATCTTTGATGGGTTTGATATAAATTTGTTTTACAAACTAATAAGGGCCAAATTGTTAGTTAGTTTTTAGTTTATCTCTTTAATCATATCTCTAATGTTGAGATTTGTTTAGACCTCTCCTTCTTGGGTTGATTATTTTTTGTTTTCCATTTCTTGTATGTTATTCATTATTTTGTCTTAATATTGTCTTCTAACCATCTAAATTTCTGTCTACTCTCATTTTCTCTAATGATTCTATATGTTCATATAGATCTTAAAATTTGAGAGAACAACCATCCCACAAGATTACACAACAAAATAATAATTTCTATTACATTAATCTTACACACAATATTACAGGTATATACACTTGGAATCAGCTCCAACTATCTCCAAACATAGAGATAGTTGTTGAGAGAATCTCTCAACAACCTCCTACAAATTTTCAATAGATTTAAACCAAATTCAAACCAATCTATTGTAAATATTATTCCAACACGCTCTCATAATGCTTACATTACAAAAATTTAATTAGAATATTAATCATCAACACTCCTATCCACTCTGAAATCTTCTTTTCCACGCTCTTTCTTTTCCACAACTTCCAGCTTCCCTTTCAACTCATTTAAGATAATAAGGCTTCTGCATTGACTAATTTGTAGAATTGATGCTTCTTGACTTCTCGAAGGACAATCTCGATACTAAATTATCCAATGGATACACTACCATCTTTTGAATCCCCCCAAGAGAAAATTTCAACAGTTATATAAGACAATGATGTAATTACTAAACATTTTCAATAGTCAATCATACAATTAACTTTTTATACACTCACAAACTCACAAGATAACCTGTAAGTGACAATCTTGAAGCACCTAAGTACAACAAATCTACTAGCTTATAACAGAATATGCATAACCAAATCACTGAAGTGTTCCTTTAATACCTAAGTACATAAAAAAAACCACTAATTTAGATTATGATAGTATGTTCGTTAATTGGTTCGGCCATGAAAATTTTTACAATCACAATACATACACATTAATTAATTAATATAGGTTTTTTTTTTTTTTTTAATATACCGCAGCAAATAAATTCGTGCATCTTCCTCAAATCGGTGCCGGCTTAGGTGATGGCGTCTCCTTCCTTCATCATGAGATTCAACGTCCGTGTGTTCCTGATAATGATTGCTTCCTTTCCTTTTGAATTGAGTTATTGATAATCCGCTCCATGTAAAATTGGGTTCCTCCTCTAGAAGTTTCAACCAGATATCTCTCAGTATGTCATCTTCAACCATCGTATCACCGTAGATATCCATCCCACGGAGAAAACTTGCCACTGGCTGATCCCACCAGTTTTCAACTACAGTGGACACGCAGACTGGCAGCGACTGTGGCCAATTATAACTCTTTGGCAGCAATAGCACCAATCCAGTCCGTACTCTTTTACGCTGGCACATACAATGGCTTCAATGCAACTCGTATGGCAGTGGATTCACGAGTCCCTGCGCTCACAGTCCACGTTCGAACGATCCAGCTTCCAAGAGATACGTTGTATGGTGGAGCGATTACCAATCCACTAGTGTTCTGCAATCCTCCAAGTGACCAAGTAACGATTTAATTCTTCAGCGAACTATTTGAGAGAGAAGAGCTTTCTCTTCACGGTTTCCACGAGGTTGGGCGGTTCTCAAAGCTGACTTTGATCATCGATTCTGGGCAGCGACATCTTTCACACAACAGCTACCTACCCTCAAAAAAATAAAATTAATCCACTCTCCTACAGGAAATTCTTACGTATTTACACAGATTTAATCATCCCAGAATAAGCATGATCACCACCCCTTTCGTGAAATAAAATTAATCCACTCTCCTACAGGAAATTCATACGTATTTACACAGATTTAATCATCCCAGAATAAGCATGATCACCACCCCTTTCGTGAGAGAGTAACAGAATAAGCATGATCACCACCCCTTTCGTGAGAGAGTAACGAGAGTAAGGCTGAACCAGCTCTGATACCATCTTAAAATTTGCGAGAATAACCATCCCACAAGATTACATAACAAGAGTAAAACAAATCCAAACCAATTTATTGTAAACATTATTCCCACAATAGATTCTCAAAGGTGATTTAGTTAAGCCTCTCTTTTTACATATTGAAATATGTGATGAAATTTTCATATAGAAAAACAAAAAAAATAAACAAGAGAAAGAACTTATACATCTCATTTATCAAATGTAACAAACCATGATTTAAATTTTAAACCAACATTCCTCTTTGTTTTGCAACCATTCAATAGTTAAATCTCCTCTCCATTCTTCCAATTCACCTCAAGTATCAATATAAAGACTTCACATTCACTCCATAATATAAATATTCTTTCAAATTCACTATAAAGCTTGTAAATCACCTCATTTTTAAATATTCTTTCATTTTATAAAAAAAAAAAAAAATATTTTTTAATATAAAAGTGAATAACAAATTAATTAAAAATCAATTAATGTTATTAATGATGATGATGATGATTAACGTCCACTAAGACCTAATTGGTTTATCGAACCTTAAGAAGGTAAGTGATTACTTGTGATTCTTTAGAATTTTGTAGTGTGATCAATATTTTGAAAATGAGATCTAATATGGGTATAGGCTCGACAATCTAAGAGAAAGTGTTTTTCATCTTCAACCTTCTTAGTGTCACAAAGGTGACACACTCTTTCATCCCATGGCGTTTTAGGAATTGACCA
>SNQJ01S0033766.1:230532-261748 GCA_010110895.2 Picea sitchensis
TTTCTCAAAAAATTATGGTTGCATTAAAGTTCATTGTATATATGTATATGTATAGGAGAAATCATGAATCCTCTTAGGATAAGCCCTTTTGTATTTATAGTTATTATATGCATTGGAATATCAAACATGGTTTTAATCAAATTCACATTAAATGACTTTATATCGAATATAATCACATGGTTTCCATTTTGAATTCCTAATAATTTGCATTTTATTTACCAATTTTTATTCATAGAAAGGAAAATAAGTAATTTTTTTTACCAATTTTTAATCATAGAAGAGAAAATAAGCAATTTGTTGATAGATATTAAATTTCATTCTATGGACCAAGTTTTTAGTATATAATTTTGGATTTCTCAACAATAAATAAATAAATAGTTTTAATAAAATTAAGGTCTCTATTAAAGATTATAAGTGGAAAGTTATTATTGTATTCCATTATTTAAGTGTTTGTACAACCAATAAAAACTACACGAAAAACATTTCTCACAATTTTCTTTTTCTTTTCCTTGATTATTCACGAGAGTAATCATTTAACAATTAAATGCTTCACAAATATTAAATCAAAGAACAATATATCAAATTCCGATAATATTGTATTTTCTATTAAGTGTTATAAGTGAGTTGTTATTAGCATATTTCATTGATTTTAGTGTTTATATAATGGATAAATGTACATGGAAAGCATTTTCTCACAATTTTTGTTATCATCAAGTATTCACTATTCATGCAAACACTAATCACTTCAATGCTTCCACGCATATGTTAATGATAAAAAAATATGCCAAATATTAGGGACCTAACCTCCCTAACCCTTCAAGTAGGTAGAATACTATACTTTCCATATAATAAACATCAATATTAATAAGGCCCAATAATAAGGAAGAATAAGTCAAATGTAATAAGACCTAATAGAAGCTTCAACTTCTAGAAGATCTTCCTCTAGAGTGTTCTTTTCGTAGATAGATTTAGTATAAATAGGAGTCGAGGGAATGATAAGTTTTTGTCTTGTGAATTATTGTAATAGAACGATGTTGTGCTAGAGGTTTCCCCCTCAAAGAGACAAGTGAAAATTGTTTCCTATCAACAGATGTATTATTCTGGTGTTGTGGTTTCATCTATTGTGTTGTTCCATTGCTATTCTTGCAATATTTCTATGTTTTTGCTATTATAATAGATATGGTACCTTACAAGTGGTATGAGAGCACTTTCCTTGGCAGAAAATTATGGGTTAATTTTTTTCAAGGTAGAGACGTATTCCGACGTCTTAAAGCTATAGATGTTAAGAACTTGAATAGATCTACAAGTATAATCACCACAAATACTAAATACACAATAGATCCACAAGCAAGATAGAAAAAAACACACTTTATTATTACCAAACCCTTGAGGTAGGGAAACACCACTTGTTAAGAACTTGAATAAATCTACAAATATAATCACCACAAATACTGAATACAAAATAGACAGAGCAAGATAGAAAAAACCACACTTTATTATTACCAAACCCTTGAGGTAGGGAAACACCATAAAATTGATCATATTATGGAAGGGATCCTCTCCTATTCACTTGCCTCTTCGAGGGGGCATCATCCTATTGAGATACCGCTCCACAATACAATATTTCTCTTCATATCTCATTACATTGCTTGAACCCCTTTATATAGTGCTACCATCACCTAAGAACAATCTAGAGGAGGAATCTTCTAGAAGTAGAACCTTCTAAGAAGTCATCTTACATTTATTATATCTAACTACCCATTTATTATATCTAACTACCATAGTGGGCCTTATTTAATAATATAGTGGACCTACTCGACCTTACATTGAATGACCTCCACTATTATCACTATGGGCCCTCTGCCCCCCCCACTACCTCTCTAGCTACCTTACAACAGATATATGTCATTCAGTGCATAAATTTTTGGTCAAGGAAGCATACACGTACACACTACAAGTGGTACTTAAGCGCACATTGTTGGGCACCCTTGTAACCCATGTTGGTACCCCTTCGAGTGGTAGTGCATCAGACAAATCCTGTATATGGATTGGCCTATATATCCTAAATCTCTTTGTAGATAAACCAACTAACCACCTGATTGCTATAGTGCCACCGAGAACATCACTCAAGAAGATACTCTCTAGTACCTTGATAGTCATGTAGTACGGCTAAGGGAATGGTCTAGCCTCCTTGGTTGGTGCCCTGAGATATTGGGTCAAGTACTATTGTTGGACCCCACATGTATATCAAAGATCTATAGCACAGGGAAAACCCTTGTCTATTGAAACCATGAATATCCTAACCGTTTGGACAGAAATAGAAACAAAACACACAAGATCTATTGTCGTGCAACTTTACCTCTTGCATTATGGTTGTGAAATTACTACACATTTTTTCGTGTTAAGAATTTGGGATTTTCAACACTGCAATATTTTTTGAACAATTCTGGATCCTTCCTGCACCATTATTTGATCTCTGTCCCATTGGATTCCTCTCTTTTCCCTGATCGCAGTCATACCTATCATTTTTCAGCAAAAAACAATATTGTGGAACCGACCCCTTTCCATCCCCCTTATTTAGGACTTACCCCATTGGATTCCCCTTGTCACCCAGATCATCATGATACCCTTCACCCATAATATATTTTTTGTGTGGTTCCACCCGCCCCTTTCTAGTTCCCCCATTCATCATGGCCCACATCCATAGACAAGACATTGAATCCCGCCTCAATAACTTGTCCTCTGATTTTGCAGAGGCCCAGAAGGAAGTGTGGAAATGCAATGCCAATATTACCACCATCAATAACAACATGCAATCCACCATAAACTCAAAAAATGGAAACATTGAAATAGGACCTCTCTACCCATATTGAATCATTCCCTGTTTATTTCTGTACTAAGATGAATATCACTGAAGACCTTACCTCCTCTGAGCCACCTTTGCACCCCGAAGGTGAAACTTCATCCAATTCCCAAAATTTTCAGTCCCATCACTTTTAGTGTGACCTGCTCCTTCTGCGAGTGGATGTGAACAAATTTGATGGCTTCCCACCGTCTGGGTAACTCAAATGGAACATTATTTCTCATTGGACGACATTATGGATGAGTTGGACAAACTATGGTATGGTGTTCTCCATCTAGATAAAGAACGTTGGAAATGGTGGAAATGGAGAAAACATTCCCACCAAGGGTATGTGGCTTGGACAAAATTTGTTGCAGAGCTTTATGAACACTTTGACACTGACACCCACCATTTAGGTTGTTTTAAAAAGTTGAAACAATATGGAATAGTGGAAGACTTTATAACTTATTTTGAGTGATTGGCTTTCCGCACATAGGGCATGTATGATGATTTTTTTTTTGGGAATGCTTTGTCAGTGGCCTCAAGGATGAGGTCCATGTCCACATCCTCATGGATTTCCATTAGAGTTGAGTGGAAGCTACTAAAAGAGCTAAGGAAACATAGAAGGTTGTCTCTTCTCAAACCAGAAAACCCTCCTTTATTCCTCTCCCTAGACCAGTCACTCCCACTCCTTCCACTCTACTCAAGATCCATAAATTGACCCGGGAAGAAATGGTTGAATGCCAACTCAAGGGCCTTTTTTTATAATTGTGATGACAAATATTTTCGTGGGCACAAGTGTAAAGAAAAAAATATTTTTATTGCCACCTCTGAGGATGTTTCTAAAGAAGAGGTCAGAGCTCCCCCTATGGCTGACTCACCTAAACCCATTGACCTGACTCCACCTGCAAATCCCCAAGAATTTGAACGGATCATTTCCCTAAATTCTCTCACTAACTTCTCTACTCCCCAAATCCTCAAGCTAATTGGTTACATTAAGCATTGGAAGGTCATCATCCTTATTGACATTGGAAGCACCCATAATTTTATTCATCGTTGTATTTCCCAAGAAACTAATTGATTTGTCGAAGCAATCAACAAATTTCAAATCATGATTGCTAATGGAAGATCCATGAAATGTGGGGGGGGTGGGGGTTGTGAAAATGTGAGTCTCCAAATTGGTTAGTACCACATGAAATTTCATATGTTTTCTATTGACATGGGTGGTTGTGACATTGTGTTAGGTGTCGAATGGCTAAAGACTCTGGTCCCAATTATCATGGAATTTAAGGAATTAACTATACAAGTCAACCAGTAAAACCAACAGTATAACTTCCAATGAATCATAGTAGGTTCCCCTAATATCATCAGTTCCCATCGCATGGATAATCTCCTTAAAAAAGGTCATTCCAACATTATTTCACAACTCCATTCCATTCATGTCACTGAGACACCCTCTATGCCTATTGACCTCCAATCCATCCTCTCCAAACATCAAGTTGTTTTTTACACTCCCCACGAACTTCCTCCTTCACGTGGTTTTCGTGATCATTCTATTCCCCTCATCCCCGATATTCTTCCTCCCATTGTTCGTCCCTATCATCATCCATTTTCCCAGAAAAATGAAATTGAGAAAATTGTTCAAGAATTACTTGCTCAAGGCGTTATCCGTCCTAGTACTAGCCCCTATTCATCCCATGCGGTCATGGTACTTAAGAAAGAAGGCTCTTGGTGCATGTGTCCTAATTATCATGCCCTCAACAAAATCACCATCAAAGACAAATTCCCCATTCCTATCATTGATGATATCTTGGATGAATTAAGTGGTGCCCAACTCTTTACTAAACTTGATCTTCATTTTGGCTACCACCATATATGTATGAAAGAGGAAGATATTCCTAAGAATGCATTTCTAAATCAATAGGGCCACAATGAGTTCTTGGTCATTCCCTTTGGCTTGTGTAATGCTCCCTCCACTTTCCAAAGCCTCATAAATCATGTCTTCCATCCTTTTCTTCATCATTTTTCCTTAGTTTTCTTTGATGATATTACCATCTATAGTAAAAACTCGAAAACCCATCTTTCTCATGTGGATTGAGTTCTTCATATACTCTCTCAGCACCAACTTTTCCTCAAACAATCTAAATGTTCTTTTGGAGCCTCTAAATTCGAGTACTTGGGTCATATTGTTCGAAAGGCGGGTTTCAGGGTGGATTCGAAGAATATTGAAGCTATGCAGGATTGGCCTCACCCCAAGAATATCAAGAGCTTGCATGATTTTCTAGGTTTAACCAACTATTATCGTAAGTTTTTTAATAATTATGGAAA
Organism: Picea sitchensis; assembly: GCA_010110895.2. Classification (NCBI taxonomy): domain Eukaryota; kingdom Viridiplantae; phylum Streptophyta; class Pinopsida; order Pinales; family Pinaceae; genus Picea; species Picea sitchensis. Next base: position 235,703 of record SNQJ01S0033766.1, read on the forward strand.
TATTGTTGTGCCTCTCACTTCTCTCCTTAAAATGAATTATTTCTCTTGGAATCCAACAGTTGATCATTCCTTTCAAGCCTTGAAGGTGAGTATGTGCACCACTCATGTCCTGGTCCTTCCTGACTTCACAAATACCTTTTTTCTAGAATGTGATGCTTTCAAGAGAGGAATTGGAGAAGTCCTTATTCAATATGGCTGACCTTTGGCCTTTACCAGCAAACAAATGTCAGAGCGACATTTGGGATAATCAATATATGAAAAGGAAATGTTGGCTATTCTACATACAATGGATCTCTCGTTCCCTTATCTATTGGGGAAACGCTTCCAAATTAAGACAAATCATTAGAGCCTCAATTTTTTTTCTGGAGCAACATCCTTTATCCTTGGAGAAACAAAAATGGGTGACTAATCTATTTAAATATGATTATGAGATCATTTACAAGAAAGGAAAAGACAATGTGGTTGCTAACGCTCTTTCAAGAAAATATGAAGATGAAGGGTACCTTTTCTCCTCTCCTTAATTGTACCAGATTAGCTCCAAGATATTCACCAGGAATGGCTACAAGATCCCAAAATTATCTGTTTGATCCAACAATTTCAAGTCAATTATCTAGCTTCTCCAGGTTACTCTTGTAACAGTGATGAGCTTCACTACAAAATTCATATGTATTTAAGTAAATGGTCACAACTTAAATCCACGGTGATTTCTAATCTTCATGCTACATCCACAACTGGGCACTAAAGGTTTAACAAAACCTATGATAGGATCAAATGTTCTTTTTTCTGGGATGGTATGAAACAGGAAGTTCCCACTTTTGTTGTGGAATGTGATGTTTGTCAATTAAACAAGGGAGAAACAATCAAAGTCCCTAGACCACTATAACCACTTCTGATTCCGCCTGCTATTTGGAGGGATATCTCTATGGATTTCATTATTGTCTTACCTAAACAGAGAAATAAGTCCATCATCATGGTGGTATTTGATCGTATTTCCAAGTATGCTCATTTATGTTCTCTTCAAACCCCATTTACTGCCTCCAAAGTGGCTCAAATTTTCATGGATAATTTCTTCAATATTCATGCCAGGCCTCATCCTATTGTTTCTAATAGAGATCCCACTTTCACCAAAAAAAATTGGCAATAATTGTTTCGGCTATAGGGAACCCAATTTCATCTCAAAACCCCCTTTCAACCCCACACTGATGGTTAAACTGAAGTTGTCAACAAGTGTTTCGAAACATATTTGAGGTGTTTTGCATCTCAAAAGGAAAAATTGGTGGGCTCAATGGTTACCCCTAGTTGAATCGTGGTACAACAATTGTTACCATACAACTACTTGTATGACTCCTTTTGAAGTAGTATATGGACAAAATCCACCTTCAGTTATCTCATACATGCCTGGTGTATCAAAGGTCCAAGCGGTTTACCAAACTCTTACAGTTCGAGAATATTTCTCCCTACCCTCAAAGAGAATTTGATCATGGCTCGGAATCGTATGAAGAACAAGCAGATCAAGGTCGTTCATAACGTCAATTTGTTGAAGGGGACCAGGTTTTTCTTCGACTGCAACCTTATAAGAAGAGTTCACTCAAGGACGACCATTGTTATAAACCGGTGCCCAAATTTTATGGTCCTTATACAATTATCAAGAGCGTGGGATAGGTGGACTATCAATTAGATTTTCCCAGTCATCTAAGATACATCATGTTTTTCATGTCTCCTACTTAAAGAAGGTGATTGGAACTAAGTGCCAAACTCAAACCAGTCTTACCAAGATGGATGAAGAAGGCTCCATCTGGTTGCAACCACAAGCAGTCTTGGACCAGCATGAGCATCGTCTCCGTCAGCGCACCATCAAGGAAGTGTTAGTACAATGGAAGGATACAACTACAACAGATGTCACTTGGGAGGTAGCTACCATTCTAGGGCAATTTCGTCATCTCAAGCCTTGAGGAGAAGGTTTTTTTTAAGAAGGAGGGAATGTTAGCGAACTAACCTCCCTAACTCCTCACGTAGGTAAAATAATATTATTTCCATGTAATAAATTCCAATATTAATAAGGCCTAGTAATAAGGAAGAATAAGTCAAATGTAAGTAGACCTAATAGAAGCTTCCGCTTCCAGAAGATCCTCCTCTAGATTGTTCTTTTGGTAGATAGATTTATTATAAATATGAGTCAAGGGCATGATATATTTTTGTCTTGAGAATTATTGTAATAGAGTGCTTCTCTACTTTAGGTTTCCCCCTCAAACAGAAAACCGAACGTTGTTTCCTATCAATAAAGGTATTATTCGGGTGTTGTGGTTTCATCTATTGTGTTGTTCTGTTGTTATTCTGTGCAATATTTATGTTTTTATGATATTATAATAGATCGGGTACCTTACAAAAAAATTGATAATTAATCCCTATCAATCATAATAGTGATTTACTAGAATACCATCACCTCTATCCATTTAATAATTTTAATCCCCCATTCCTTTTAATGTTGAATATCGCTTCTATAATGTTCCTTTTGTGTATCCAATTTTGTTGTAAGATCAAGTTGGTATTTAATTTGACATTATATGCTACACAAAATTTTCAACATTTAATTCAATAATATGTTTCCATAATAGGGTTTTGAATATCTTGGTAGGACTATAGGGACCCTCACAATAGTGGGTAATTGAGCAATCTATCAAGTTGGGTTCACCTTGCCCCTCACATTTTATTAAAAGTAAACAAGAAAGATTGGATGGATCCACCCATTTAGGCTTGTGTTGGGATAGGGATAAGTGTTCCCTATTGTACATACTCTATGATCATTCACATATATGGGGGGAGTCGAGGTAATACAAAACCTTCGATCTATGTAGGTATTGTGAAGGATAATTTTGGGTGCCTTATTTTAGTGTAGGTTTCTTCATATTCGAAGGGACTAATAATACAACAAAGTTGTATTCAAAATTCATTAGAGCTTTGGATGACACTTTATCCTTTTGGTATATTTGCATTATAATATTATTAAATTCCCTCCTATTTTTCCAACATCTCAATAGAGTTTGGAAAGTACAAAATGTTACAATAGAGGCATTCATCACCTCTACACATGAGTTGATCACCAATGTTAACTCATTGTATTATGCAAGTGCTCATAAAATAAAACCATCAGGTCGGTTCATTGGTTCATGACATATTTTATGGGTTCTTTACCCAAGAAAATACACAACCAACACTCGGATAAGATTAGGTATAATAATTTTATAGTCTATCATTGTTGTAAATTTTCCTACTAGGCCCTCTTTTGATGGCTTGTGGTGATGTCTATCCTTGAAACATTTTGCAATGGGTGATCTTCTAGGTTAAATGAATTTCCTTCTCTTAGGGGACATTTGTGGGGTTAGCTTAGAATTTATGAGGCACTGGAACCTATCACCACCCATCCCAAGAAGTGTATGGTATATCTTATTACATTGCATTTTACACTATTTTTTTAGGTTATTTTTCCCCACCTAGGATATCATACTAATATCCCTATGTAGAGACTCACAAACTCTTTGTTCCATATTCAATTGACACAACTACGTAAGTGCTTGTATCATCCTCTTACCCTTGGTCTCATATTTCATTTCTAATATATATTTTTTATTATCTATCTAATTATATTATAAAATATGGACAAAGACGCAGAGGAAACATTACATTTGATTGTTGCCCACCTGCTTTTTTAGAGGCCTGAATGGTAGCAGTACAATTGAGCTTTGAGACTTATTGCTCTGGTGTTATAAAAAAGAATACCATATTTTAGCACCAGTAGTTTTCCTTATACAGCTTGAAGGACAAGCCCAGTACCCATTTGATTCTTTAGGATTAAATGGTTTTGGGATTCAGGTAGGATCAACAAGACTTTACGAAAAAGGGAAATGACAGAAATCTTAATGTATAACATTGATGGACCATTGGGTGATGGATTCATAAAAACTTTTCTCATTGAAGGCAATCAAACTACATATTAGACACCAAGCTTATATGATGATGGATAGAAAAATAAAAGGTGCACAAAAAGAGGAATGTCTACTAAATAGAGACCGTCTCTGTAAAATAGAAACTTGAAAATGTACTTGAACATAAATAGTGATCAACAGGAAAGACACAACAGATCCTCTACTGCTCAAGAATCTGTAAATCAAAGGAAACTATTGAACCTCAAAATATTCATTTTTTATTCAAGCAAGATGAAAAGTAATATGGAAAACAGAGAAGTCAACAATCTGATAGAAAAATCATCATGAATATTCATTTCCAAGAGTATTTACATAACAAGATGCCCCTCAGGATTGTAAATGATTCATACAACAAAAATAAAAATCTCCTACAACTCTCTCGAGCTTCAAAAAAATCCCCCCTACTGTATATTTTTAGTGGCCTCATACATATAGAGTTTCATTACAATTGAGAGGTAGACTACTGAAAGGGTCGACACTCTTTTGAAACAGAAAATCATTAACCTTCATTAATGCCACCGTAACAAATAACGTATTCATCAACATCCATAGCCTCGAATATAGGGGTGAATTCAATTGCTCAAATGAAATCATTATGGACTCATACCAAGAGGGTTGTAATAGACAAAAACCCCATGTTCGGGATTTTCCAGAGAAGGCCCGTGGATACGCTAACCAACGGCCTTACTGCACTTTGAGTTCCATATTAAGTGTTGAGTGAAGTTCCATATTTTCCTGATATGTAAATTCAAGTTCCCAGATGAAGGACTAGATTCAGCTGATATGTAAATTTGAGCTGCCGGATGAAGTACTGGATTACACATACGAATTGGAACTTGGCCCTCGACATTAATTTATGTTTTGGAGTTTGTAAAATCACTCCATGTGGCAATGAGAAATACTCTTTTCAATACCTAGCATCTGGTACACCTTACACTTACACATGTTTTTGATCGATGCTTTTCTTTCCTATGCAAGACTAAGTCTCCCTTGTGAGATTCCTCCTTGTGGCCTTGTGTGCACTAGTGTGATGCCTTGTGTGTTGGTGCTTTATGTGACTTGGAATATGATAGAGTATTGGTAACACACTTAACATAAAACATTATGAATGAAAATTGGGTACAAAACCCAATATTTTTTTTTAAATTTACCCCAAAACCAATAGAATAATACCAAGATAAAAGCTTAGGTATAAACACCCATTTGTTTATTTTTTTCGAAAATGAATAATAAAAGACTCAAATATCTTAGGCATGGACCAAGCTTTAGAATTTCAAATGTTTTTAAGAAGAAAGGAAACATTGATAAAATGGTAAATATGCTAGTGCAATGGAGTAGGTGTAGAAAATCTTATGATGCAAATGTGAATCCTAATATTTAGCTCCGTAAGGGATGGCTTGCTCCCTGCGAGCTGCCAAGAACTTTTGTAGACCTGATGCCTTATGCATGGGATTATAGAGTCTTTCACCTCATTCCAAACCTATGCAACCACACTATGCAACATATTCAAAAAAACTGAAAGAGCTACTGAATCCACTAGTGTCTCCATTGAGCTATGGAGTCTTATTGTTGTTACTATTCTACAAACAACACCAAACTAAAAAACAAATACTTGAAAATACGATATTATTTATATACATTCCTACTTCTAGAGAAATGTGTTGCTTTCTCAAGTGATATGGTAAAACCAATACAACCATTCAAGTAATTAGGTCACAAACTGAAATCTTCTCCCATCTTTAAGTATACATATAGCTGAGAAGACTAGATAATAGAAAAAAGAAATGAATAATCTTCCCATTCTTACAACTATGGAAATATGCCTTCAGGAAGTCATAAATATAAGAATAATGACCCCAATACAACTCCATATATCCTTCCACAGGATCATCAAAATCATACGAGAGTAGCTCTTTTTTTTTTCAAAAGAAATAGGTTGATTGTGTGTATAAACTAATCCTTTGACAATGTTGTGTTCTCCATTCGGGAAGCTAATTTCTGCAATCTATTGGTCATCATTTAGTGATAAAGGCAAGATCAGTTGTTTTTGTATCTCTTTCTTTTCACCTCCATTGTATTCCCAAGAATCATATTCATAAACATCATATCCAGGGACAATGATAAGAGGTTCCAAAGATGTCATGAAGAAATTCTTTTTATCATCATCACTAGAATATTCATCAAAAATAGGTTGATTGTAAAAAAATTCTCAATCTTGGTATTCATAATTTTTTGTTTCAATATGTTCTCGAGATGCTAGATGCATATCAACAACTTGATCTTTATCAAAATTTAGGGAAGACTTTGTATCATAGTCAAAACTACTAGAGACATTCGAATCAAGGAAAAATGTGTCTACGATGTTGTTATCACCAACATCCTTATAACCAAAAGCAATATTAATTGAATGTTGGTTGTAGGGTTCAAATTATTTACAACAATTTTTAAAAAGAATATCAGTTAGATAAACAAATTTGTAATGATGATGAAAAACAGTTTGAAACTCCTTCAAAGAATGAATTCTATAATTGGGGAGGGATTGACACCATTCAAGAGCATGTTTTTCAAAATAAAATCTGAACATCTTGATTAAGACATCCTCGTGAAAAAAATCATGTTCAAGCATGCATCCATGAAAATTTAACAAGTGCTCACCAGGATGATCATGCTTTCTTCCTCTAAATCTGGGAATATAGTCATCCCATTCAACTATATAGGCACTGGATGTGGAAAACCAACTATGTTTGAGAAATCACAAAATGCATACCTTTGAGCAAGGATAGCCTCCATTGTCATTTCCATTCTATATCAGTGAAGTCACCAATAGGTTGTTTCTTCATGGAGTGGAGTCGACAGGCGAATTATGCAGTCTCCATTATGTGACCAACCCTTTTTAACCATCAAATACTGGATCTGTTCTATGTCATACTGCAAATCAGTGATGGACCATTGGGAGATGGAGTCATAAAAACTCTTCTCATTGAAGGCGGTCAAATTGCATATTAGACAACACGATTATATGATGATGGATAGAAGAATAGAAGGTGCACAAAAAGGGGAATGTCTACTAAACATAGATCCTCTCTGTAAAATAGAAACTTGAAAAAGTACTTGAACATAAACAGTGATCAACAGGAAAGTCACATAAGATCCTCTACTGCTCAAGAATATGTAAATCAAATGCAACTATTGATCCTCAAAATTTTCATTTTTTATTCAAGAAAGATGAAAATTAAAATGGAAAATAGAGAAATCAACAATCTGATAGAACAATTATCATGAATCTTCATTTCCAAGGGTGTTTACATAACAAGATGCCCCTCAGGCCTGCAAATGATTCATACAACCAAAAGAAAAATATCCTACAACTCTCTCGAGCTTCTAAAAAATTCCCCCTACTGGATATTTTTAGTGGCCTCATACATATCGAGTTTCATTACAGCTGAGAGGTCGACTACTGAAAGGGTCAACACTCTTCTGATACATAAAATCGTTAACCCTCATCAATGATATAGAAATATAAAACATCTTCATTAACATCCATAGCCTCGAATATAGGGGTGAATTCAACTACTCAAACACAATCCTTATAAGACTCATAGCAAGAGGGTTCTAATAGACAAAAAAAACCATGTTCGGTATTTTCCAGAGTAGGCCCGCAAATATGCTAACCAACGATCTTACTGCACTCTGAGTTCCATATTAAGTACCAAATGAAGGTCCAGATTCACCTGATATGTAAATTTGAATTTCCAGATGAAGGATCAAATTCACCTGATATGTAAATCTGAGTTGTCGGATGAAGGACCATATTACACCTACGAAGTGGCACTTGGCCCTCGACGTTCAATTTTGTTTTGAAGTTTGTAAAGTCACTCCATGTGGCAATGATAACTACTATTGTCGATACCTGGCATCCAATTCACCTTACACTTACACCTATTTTTTATTGATGCTTTGCTTTGTTGTGCAAGACTAAGTCTCCCTTGTGGGACTCCTCCTCGTGGCCTTGTGTGTGTTGGTGTGCAGCCTTGTTGGCGCAAACCCCGCTCCCTCAGCAGGCGGTCGCACCACCAGGACCTCACTAACCTCAGCCCGAAGAGTCCACTCTCTTCCAACTCCCTCGGGAGTTCTAACACCCACAGTCTTCTCGGCAATCTCCCTTTCGCGTATCGGGAGATCGGGACTCGCAAAGTCGCGAGTCTTGCAACACTGTCCCCGTGCAATCAACCCCGAAACCCCGATTCCCGATGGTCAACGTTCAACCTCGTGGTTTTGCTCCTCGAAATGTCGAGCCCTTACGTTTCACATCCCCGAGTACCGAATTACCGATTCCTGATATGGGCCCACCGGTCCTCCGCTTGCTCCCGGGTCCCACGCTGCCACGTCACGTGCCCGCGTCCGCGTCGGGATTTAGCGGTTAGTCCAGCGACTCAAAGTTCTCTTCGCTGGAAAACCTGAATCACGAAACCGAGGCTCCGGATTCGTGCCCCCTGTCTCCGTTCTAATCAACGACCTTGACCGTCGAGGAATGCGCGCCAGCGATTTCGACGTGCCTATGATTCTTGCCCTCGCCAACCGTTAACGGATATGTGATGGAAAAGGATTCTTCCGGCGCTTGAGGGTTAACCTCCTCGCTCCATCTTCCGAATCCAACGATCCACATTGACCAGCGATTCTCGGAAGGATGAATTCAGGTGATGGATTCTCAATACGAAGAGTTCTCCTTCGACACCGCCGTCACGAAGCGTGACAAAGGGAATCTACTCCTCGATCTTTTGCTAGCTTCGGACTCGCTTGATTTTCTCGAGCAGCTCACTGTGTTGATCTTGATCACTTCCTTAGTGGTAAGTCTCTTGGGACTGTGCGCCGCATTTGCGGCGATCTGAACCTCCTCTTCTCGGACTTGCCTCTTTGAATCGATTCAGCACCACGCTGCTTTGCCGCGGCTCCGGGCAAAACTAACTTCAATGGAAGAGAGCGAGAACAAAGGTTCAGGCATTTTAGCCTCCTCGGCCTTTACTCTATGTGGAGAATTATTCAAGCGCCTCTATCACGGGGAATCTCGACCTAAGCTTCGGAGAAACAATGGGAACTCATTCTCTCAGGTTTCTATCATGATATGCAATCACATAAGCATATAGGATAAGCGTAAAAAACAGAAACATGCACAAGCATAATAGCAACAAGACCCAGAGATCAAACACATCCATGGCATTGAAATCACAGTCTTTCTTCCATTAATTCAATATCTATACATGAATGTTCTTTACACAGTTCTCTGACTAGTCTTCTCTTCTTGCTCTTGCTCTCCTGAATGCTTCTGAATAATAATACAATGATACAAGGGAGGGTGTCTGTATTCCATTTTCCCTCTCTAAACTAAAATTGTCTAATCTACTGACTACTTTTCTATCTACCGATATGGTGAAGTTAAGTGCCTTCCTATCTGTAACATAATACAGAATGCGCTGGCTTTAAATGCCTTTAGTAGCGGTATAACAATGCCAGCGGTGAAATAAAAATAAAAATCAAAAGGTTTCTTTGGCTTGTCCATTTATTTAATCTTTCTCCTCATGGTTCGTTATGATGTATTGCGGATGCTCTGCATCATACTCCTGAAATCAAAGATTTCATGGGCTCCACGCTCATGAGCTCTGTCGATCGCCCATGTTTTCAAATCATTTCTTTGTTTTCCTAGCTGGCATCCTCAACTGGGTGATCTTTGCACTTCACCAAGTATTCAAGATACTGCTTCCTCATGGTCTTCTTCCCTACTCTTTTGTCCAATATGCATTCCATATGAGGCTTACGTACTTTCTACGGTAATTGTTTTACGCCTTTGGATTCTTGGTTCCTCGGTTCGATGCACCGCCTATGATACAATGGGTATAGGTCCGAAATGTTGAAAATGGGAGATATCCCGATGCCTCCGGGCAACTCAAGCTCATATGCATTCGCGAATTTTCGCGAGTGGCGTGGATCTTCTTTCATCTTGAGCTTGTTATATGTTCCCCTTGGGAACCTTTCTTTCCTCAAATTGCGAGAACCACATCTCCAACTTCAAAATGAAGTTATCTCTTCCTCGGTGACTCTGCTTGTATTCTTGATTGGTTTCTGCAACGTACTTCACCTCTGGCGTGAGTTCTTTGCGTGCCCTCGTGAATTCTTGATATAGCATTTGTGGTCTCCGACTTGTTACGGCTCGAACTCGGTCTCCTCGTTGCGTCCATATAAAATCTGAAATGGGCTCTTACGCATTATAGATTCTTGAATGGTTATGCATAAACCGACACGGGGTAGATCGATCCCAGCTGGCGTGATGCTGCGTCACGGTCTCAGCGGATCTCCCAAACGGTTTTACTTCGGTCGCCCATGCAATGCGGATGGTAGCGGTAGAATGCCGTCGGTCCCAAACGATATCTATGGTATCGATCGGTCAATCTGTCTCCCGATCTCTTTGAAAAATAAATTTCGCGATGTGGGTTGCATCGCCGGTCTTATGAAACGGAATGAAATGCGCCATCGCCGGTATCCACCACAGCAAAGATGGAATCAACTCCTCTTTGAGTTCTCGACAAGCTGTGCAGAATCCATGCTAATGTCCATGGCCTCGGTACATGGGCGATAGAACCACAGTGATGTGCCCGACCCTTGGCGTGTTGACATATCACGCGTTTGTCAACAAAGCGGCTTCACATGCGCATGCGGCGAAAATATGATTAAAACGACGGTATGTTTTGTCATGCCGAAATGACACCTTCAAACCTCAACGTGCTTTCCTTTTACCGATTCTCATGAAATGGAATGCCGCAGTTAGTTTACTGTTTCGTAATCCATCTGTGTCAGAGAAATCTATCCGAGCTCATCTGCGAGGCTGGATTCTCGGTAACCAGTAAGCTTCAGGAAATCAGCATCACTGCATACATGTCCTTTAAATTTTCAAAACCTAAGGTTTTGATACTGATCTATGACAACAAGCACTTCACGCTCCAAGAGCATCGGCTACCTTGTTAGCGGTCGAAATATCTTATCACAAATGTGAAATTCCGCATATACTCTACCCACTTTGCGTGCAGTTCCCGACTTCTCCTGGCGACTCTCACGGTGCGGTGCATGGTTATCATCTGGCTGCAATTCTTTGGGTATTAAGTAATGCCTCCATTTTCGATACGTATGGCGGCATAGAACTCTTTAATGGTATGTGGGGTATTTCAATTTTGCATCATCCGACTTCTCTTTGTAGTACGGTACGAGACTGTCATCGACTCGAAACTCTCTAACGCAATGGCGTCACACTTCACTGGAAGGTTTTCTGAAAATGCGGCAGCACCGAATTCAGGCTCTTTCGGTTATCTTCAACTTCAGATTTGAGCTCACTCTACATTCGGCTGTCAGCAGAGAAAAACTTTATGCGGCTTCGGCCAGGTGTACATCATTGCGGCCAGCGATTCCACTAAATTTCGAATCGGCTTCTGTAGAAGCTTGCCAATCCATATATGAAAGCTCCTTACGTCAAAACATTCGCCAGTGATGAATTCCTGATCGCATTCACTTTCTCCGGGATCCATCTTCAATTCATTTGCCGAAATAGCGAACCCCAGATATATGAGTTACGTCTGCGCGGTGACATTTTCATGTTGATCAACAGATTTTCCTGTTGTAGCTTTCTCATCACTATGGCTAAATGCCTAAGTGCTCTTCCACGGTTTTGAAAATTAAATATCATCGGGTATACTACCACAAATTTGCAATGAATTCTCGTGGGACTTAGTTCATCGACCTCATAAAAGTCGCGGGTGCATTTGTCAAACCAAGCGGCATGACCAACCATTCATCTGAAACTCCCTCGTTTGTCTTGAGTATGTTATCTTCCATTCATCTCCCTCTCTCATTTGGATGCGATGGTATCGGCTCTTGAGATCAATCTTGGAAAAATAATTTGCCCACTCAGGCAATCCACCAAGTCATCCATTCTCGGCAATGGGAACCTATACCTAATGGTGATCTTATTGATAGCTCTAGAATATGTACACACTCTCCATCCTCCATGCCTTTGGACTTAGTACTGTTGGAATGACACATGGACTAAGACTCTCCCTCCGGTCCTTTATCCACGCGGATGCAGACCTTCCTTTTGACTTCCTCATTTTCGGTGTCAATCCTCTGTGACCTTCCTTGTTTGGTAGGCTTGCTCCCGGTATGAGGTCAATATGATCACTCTCCTTATCGGTGGTAACGAACGAGGGAGTTTGTCCACGATGATGTCAGCAAAATCTCCTAGCAGTTGCTGAATCTCTTCTGACAAGTCATCCACCCTCGTGCTTGTCAAGACAACTCTAGGTTTCCTTACCACAATGAACTGTATCTCCTGTTCTTTCTTGACTTTTTCCAGGAGTGCTTTCCCACTCATGAGAAGTATTTGGTTATTTGCCTCCGGTTTTACTTCTTGATACTTATCCTTTTGTCGGGAAGCAACTTATGGAGTCTCCCATCCTTCTCAAAGGTGTATGTATTCCTCCTCCTCCCATCTGAACAACATTTCTATCATCTTGCCATGGTCTACCCGGTGATTATGTGACATACGTCCATGGGAATGGCGTCACACAAAATCTCATCATGATGTTTCAATTTTAAATTTAACTAAGCAGCGTTTAGTGACACTTACCCGGTGTCACTTTTTGTATGCGAGGACCTTATATGGACTGGTTGTAGTTGTTTCGACTCGACACCGACCATCTCGGTTGCGGCGGATTATCGGTGCTCGGTATCCAGTATTGACTTTGCATTTTTACATCGCCGGATTTGCAAGTTGTCTGAGCGATTACGCTCCTCGCGAAATTTGTCATTTCTTTCGGTGTCAAAAGATCTTAGCAAAAGCCCAAAGCGATCTTCCGTATATTAAATTACCAGCCTCAACATCCGCTTCTTTAGCCGACGAGGCTTTACCTCGAATCATCTTCCTCTGGACGGTCCTACGGCTTTGTGACCATCTTTACCACCCGTGAAACATGTGACAGCTCCTCTGCCTCTTCCTCTACCTGGGGTATGAGGGAAGGTATTTAACGATGGCGTATCCCACCTGTGCGATCCTCTTGTTGCCTCCTGTTTCGGCGTTTTCTTTACCTCTCTCACGTGAGTTTCCACCTCTTTTAGCTCTTCCTTGAGGTATTTTCCAATCTTCCTTGGGCTTACGTGTTCTCTCACGAACCCACGGCTTTGCCTCTAAGTGCATTACGCCTGCGCCCTCGGCCACGCTACCGGATCCCTGACTTTTCTTGACGCCGAGCCATCGTCGCATCTCGCGCATCGCGGATGGTCGGCGTATGGAGTTCATCTGAATATCGTACACGAGGCCATTCGGTATCAAACCACCTTTTAGTCATCTTTCGATGACCCATTTCGAGATGTTGATGCAATGGGATTCCTGCCGGTTATATTCAGTCATCAACTCTATCTCGGGTTTGCGGTAGCACGAGGCAGGAGTGATACGGTAGTCTTTGGAATGAACTTAGCCTTCATCTTGGCGATCATCCGATCGACTTTTGATTTTCACGTTTGCCGCTTGGGCGATGCCGTACTTTCGCATTCGTCCACCATAAAGTGCATGTCGCCGACGGTGACATCATGTTTTAATTTCTTATCCTCTTCGATGTCTTCATAATCAGAGTACTTGTCCATACTTTCGGATCAATCCGGCAATTCTTCGCATTCGGACTTCCCTCATAAATTCGGGATGTCATCTTCGTCTTTGAGCTCATCCTCGAAATAGCTTTGATCAACCTCTCGGTTCGCGGCATCCTCTCTTTGGGGCTTCCCCTTCATGTCCGGCTTCCTCCCTCAATCTCCGGAGATCGGCGAACTTCTGGCATTACCGACTCCGCCTCTGGTGGTCTCCGCTATCTTCGGTCACAAGCCACGAGATCACCATTGTCGTTCCATCTGGATTCCCTGGATTTCACAACGCCTACCCCTTCTTCACCGTCCTGTCCTCCCGCGATCGGACGCCTTTCTCTTCTGGGCGGCATTTTGAAATCTACTTCCCTCTGCCGCCTGAACAAAGATAATTTCACAGCCTAAGCTCTGATACCACTCGGTGCCCGCCAGCTCCCTCGGTGGTGGCACCACCCGGGACCTCATAACCTCGACCCCAAAGTCAGCTCTTCCAACTCCTCGGGAGTTCTAACACCCACAATCTTCTCGGCAATCTCGCTTCGGCGTATCGGAGATCGGGACTGTAGTCCTTGAAGATCTTACAATACTTAATCCCCATGCAATCAACCGAAACCCAGATTCAGATGGTCAGCGTTCAACTACTCGAGGGTTTGCTCCCCTCGAAATCGCAGGAGCCCCTCGTTTCACATCCCAAGTCTGCAGTGTAGATTCGATATGGGCCTGGGTCCCTCCGCTTATCCGGGTCCGGCTGCCGCGCGTCCGCGTCCGGGATTCCAGCGGTTAGGTCCAGCGACCCTCAAAGTTTAACTGCTGGAAACCAGAATGTAGAAACCAGAACCGGTTAGATGCCACATCTCCGTTCTAATCAACGGCCTTGACCAAATCGGGGAATCGCGCCGATTCGGCGTGCAATGATTCTTGCCTCGCCAACCCGATTCGCCGATGTCACGATGGCAAAGGGTCTTAAACAGGGTTAATTTCCTCGCTCCTTTCCCCGGATCCCACGATCCCGCATTGACTTAGCGATTCTCTCCGGGGCGAATTCAAGTCGTGATTTCTCCTTCCTACGAAGAAGAGTTCTCAAACCGACACGCCGTCTGGCGAGAGCGAGAAGCGAATCTACTCCTCGATCTTTTGCTTCTTCGATTCCTTGGATATTTTCGAGCGGCTCCTGTGTTGGGTCTTAAAACCTTCCTTAGTGATGAAGTCTCTGGGACTTTGTGCACCTTATTGCGGCGGTCTGAACCTCCTCTTCACCGGACTTTCTCGAGACTCGATTCGACACGCACTGCTTTGCGGCTCGAATAGCCAACTCAATACGGTAGAGCGAGAACAAAGGTTCAATTTGCTTAGCCTCCTCGGCGCGCTCTATGCGGAGGTATTCAACTCTTCTATCGGGAATCTCCTGGCCTAAACGGAGAAACAATGGGAACTCATTCTCCGGGTTTCTATCATGATATGCAATCACATAAGCGGCATATAGCAGGATAAGCATAAAATAAGCAAACATGCACAAACATAATAGCAACAAGACACAGAGATCAAACGTCCATGGAAGTGAATCAAAGCTCTTTCTATTAATTCAATAACTGTACAAAGGAGGGTGTCTTCTGAACTCTGCTCGTTATCCTCTTCCTCTATCTTTGAATAATAATACTACAATGATACAAGGGAGGGTGTCTATATTCCGTTTTCCCTCTCTAAACTAAAAGCTGTCTAATCTCTGACTACTTTCTATCTACCGACCTTAATTGAGTGGTGCCTTCCTATATGTAACATAATACAAGTGCGCTTTCGGATTTAAATGCCTTCTAGTAAGCTTGGTAACAATGCGGTGAAATTAAAATTTAAAATCAAAAGGTTTGCTGGCTTGTCCAGCTGTTTCTTCTTTCTCCTCGCGCTGGTTGGTATGATGTATTGCGGATGCTCGCATCACTTGTGCATTGGTGTTTTGTGTGACTTGGAGTATGATAAAGGCTTGGTAAATCACTTAAGATAAAACATTATTAATGGATATTTGGTACAAAACCCAATATTTTTTGTTACCCCTCTCCTCTTCCTCTATGCTGAATAATAATACAATGATACAAGGGAGGGTGTCTATATTCCGTTTTCCCTCTCTAAACTAAAACTGTCTAATCTACAGCTACTTTCTATCTACCAGCCTTAATTGAAATTAAGTGCCTTCCTATATGTAACATAATACAAGTGCGCCTGGATTTAAATGCCTTTAGTAAACGGCGGCGCAACAATACCACGGTGAAATAAAAATAAAAAATCAAAAAGGTTTGCTGGCTTGTCCAGCTGTACAATCTCTTTCTCCTCGCATTGGTTCGTATGATGTATTGCGGATGCTCCTGCATCACTTGTGCATTGGTGTTTTGTGTGACTTGGAGTATGATAAAGGCTTGGTAAATCACTTAAGATAAAACATTATTAATGGATATTTGGTACAAAACCCAATATTTTTTTTATTTACCCCAAAACCAAAAAAATAATACCAAGATAACAACTTAGGTATAACCACCCATTGGTTTATTTTTACCAAAATGAATAATAAAATACTCAAATAGATTAGGAATGGACAATATTTATCATTTCAAATGTCTTGAAGAAGAAAGGAAAAATTGATCAAATGGGGAATAGGCTAGTGCAATGGAGTAGGCAATGCAAATTTGAGCGCTAACACCATCCTTTGAGCTAGGCTTCTTGTCATGCTTATGATACCTTTGAGTAGTGGTTTTCATATGCCTCGTAGTCTAGCTACAAAATTTATACATAAAATAGTTAATTAAAATATTTATCATGGATCATTTACTAGGGAAGGAATGGCATTCGCCTCTAGCATTTGGGGGTTGTCTTCACTAGGTTCTTCGAAGTGTATTCCTACAGTGCTTGTTGCTATAATAGTTAAATTGTTTTCCATAGATTTTATCTGTAGTTGAAGATACTCCTTCTGCATCAAAATTTCATTGAAGACATCATTCTTGTGTATGAGAGATCTTCCCAGCAAGGCTTTTATGTTCTAGTAGAGATTGATTGATATTTTTGTAGTACTTCATCTCTCTCGATCTAGAAGACCCTTTGTATAGAATCCATGCTATCGTCTCTACATCCACTTCATTGTCATGGGTTCCTTCTCTAGCCTGATGCACATGTTCCTCCAGATCCCCCAAGGATTCCCTGGTTGGAGGAAGGGTGTGAGAATTATATGTTTCTGTTGATCTAATGGAATCCTAGTGAGTCCTTGGGAGAGGCATGCTCGAAGAGGGACGACGACCTCTGTTGCTAGCTCTCCCCCTTTCCATCGTGTCATTGTAGGAGTAGTTTTTGCGAGGGATTTGAAGTGTTCTTTCTCTCCAATTCACTATGTGATGAGCTCTATGAGTTCCAACCCCGAAGAAGAAACCCTTCTTTTTCGGATATTTTCTAGAAATAAAATGAAAATCGGTGTTTTAGGTGCACGACGATGAATTTATGCACTGGGGACGAACTTCGAGAGAGGGATGGAAGGTTGTGTTTGTATCTCAACCATTAAACCCGACTGAATGCTCTAATTGGTTGGTGAGTTGTGGCTGCACTTTCCAATTAAGGGAATTCACCATGACTAACTGCAATCTAGTATGACCAGAGTTGAGGCTTGTGATGTTGTGACATTTTCAGAAGTTTGAGTCGCCTCGAATTATTGTATACAAACTTTGGGTCCTTTCCAATACAACTGTATTGAAGTTTAGAGCAAATCGTTTAATGACCCATTTATTGTTGATGTGTGTCTTCATGGGGTTGTGCCAGGGTAGAGCTAGCTACCATTTGGCTTGAGGCTAGAGAGAGCATGTGGCTTCTGCTTAGCACCCAAATTGGGGGTTCATTTCTAATATATTTTTAATGATATAATTTTCATGATCATTTCATGAAAGATAGATTTACAACATTTATCTTCATAGTTTATTTATTATTATTTTCATAATAGTTATGACTCACTCATGTTTCACTTAATTCTTTTTGTCATATCTCACTATCATAGTGGTTATGTTTTCTTATGTCTAATTTCATATTTTATTGATATGGTTTCCTAATAGTTAGACTTCATTGTCTCCCTTCTCAACATTCTTTGCTTGACATGCATTTCATTGCTTCTAGCTATTTCATTTTCTATGTATTATATATGATTAAAATTATATCTCCCATGTGGGTGTGTAACATATTTTATCTTTTCACTTTGTATTGGAGTATGGAGTTTTCATGTAAATTTTGGGAAGTTAAGTGAAGCTAAATTTCATATTAGACAACAAGATTATATGATGATGGATAGAAGAATAGAAGGTGCACAAAAAGAGGAATGTCTACTAAACATTGATCTTCTCTGTAAAATAGAAACTTGAAAAAGTACTTGAACATAAACAGTGATCAACAGGAAAGTCACATAAGATCCTCTACTGCTCAAGAATATGTAAATCAAACGTAGCTATTGATCCTCAAAATTTTCATTTTTTATTCAAGCAAGATGAAAATTAAAATGGAAAATAGAGAAATCAACAATCTGATAGAACAATTATCATGACCATGGTAGTTGTGATCGGATTATTTCGCTCAAGGAAACAAGTATTGTCAAAATGTTTCCCACTATTTGTTCAGAATATCGTTTCACCCCAGATGAAACTATCAGCCAACTTGCACAGAGCAATGACATTTACCCAATCGGAACCATTGGCACATATGTCACAATGGCGAGGAAAATTGGCTTGCAACACATTCTCCATATAAAATATGGAGAGACGGACATCGACAAGGAAATGGTACCATTCTCCATATCCAGTTTTGTCCTTTACTTTCTCATGTGCATGTATCTCGGTTAAGTTACAAAAATATTGCATTGTTCCATGTTGCAGCTACAATTGTTTGATACCTATTCAATTTTTTTTTTGTCAATGGAACAACAATTTCATAAAGGGCAATTTCCACTTATGCTCTTCAAAAATATAACAAATAAAAATGACGTTAGAGAAATGATCTTTCACACAACCCAAGCAACATTTGTAACATAGCTGTGAGCAGACATCGTACATGATATGGAGAAACTAAGTAGCTCTACAACTGTTGTGTGTATACATATACAGATTCATCCTCACTTTTCTCATTCAAATAGCCTTCACCAAATTTTTGCGGTTATTTTATTTTATTTTTTTTGGGGGGGGGTGCAGTTGTATATTATATTGTTCAGTGTATTGATTCCTATGCTCACGTTTTGAGGTTGAAGGTGTTTTGGTTGCAGGAAATGCATACTCAACCCCCTTTGAGCTTGTATGTGTGAAATGCAACTCTCTTGCTTCTGCTTCCACTTTGATAAGTGATGATACGATTTATTGTATGCGATGCAGTGAAAACTTTCCTTACATATATGGAAATTGCCTCAATGCTTCCATCTGAACCATGGGAAAAAAAACTATGCATTGTACAATTAGGAAACCATTGTTACAAGATGTGCTTCCTGGGTTAGCATAATTTTCATATGAAGCATACCTACATAAAAAGGTAAACAATGTCTACATGCTGCGTGACTTTCAGATACACAAAAAATTTACCTTAAATGAGGACAATGTGATATTGCATATCGGCAAAAGAAAAAAGAAAAAAAAAAGACAAGAAAAAAAGTCATATCAATCTTTGGGAGGAAACGAAGATATCTCATGCATCTCTATAATATTTCTTCAACACCCAGATGAATGTTCGTCGGACTCAAGTACTTGAGAATCTAATTACAAATGCAATCAATGTTGTTATTTTGATGTTTCCGTGCATCTCCCAGTAAGAATTTTGCAATGTTTCTATGCAATATTTCTTCAACACCCAAATGAATGTTCGTTGGACTCAAGTACTTGAGAATCTAATTACAAATTAAATCGATGTTGTTATTTTGATGATTTATTGCGTCTCCCAGTGAGGATTTTTCATATTTGTTTCGGTGTGCAAATAAAATAAAATAAACATGGTGGTTGGTTGTTGCTTTGATGGAGGATCCTGCACATTTTTTGGTTGCCCAAGTTGGACAATTGTTTTTAAAATATTTATCCATGACAGGATTTCTACAATTTTTCTTTTGGGTGCCCGAATAAACTAAAAAATTGTCTACAACCAATGCCACAACATGTTTTCTTTATATATCAAATTGTTTGATCCAAAGGTTGATGCGTGTTTCTCTATGGAACCTTGTGGGATCTTGCTTGCGGCGTCTTTGGAGTTTACTTGGTTCTTGGTTGTATGATTCATTCTGGAAAATTAATAATACATTTAAGATATTCGTAGTTTTTTCTATGGTCTTAAAGACTATAGAGGACATGATTTTCCCTCTAATATAAGCTCTGTGACACAAATATAGTATGTGGCTCGTTTTAGCACTTTTCCTTGATCGATGAACTTGGTAAAATTAATCTCCTGGAATAATTTGAAATAAAAGAATATATACTGTGTGAAGTCCAATGGATCTATCATATCAACAAGAGGCCATTAAAATTCAAATTCATCATTGTTATACTTGCGGTGATAGAATTTTAAAAAACTTTGTTTTATTTACTTCAATTTTTTTTAAATAAGAGATTTAACATCCTTTAATAATTTTATGTAATTAAATTGTACAATATTAATATTTTAATATTTGGAAATAATGATTTTAGATAATGTTAGATAGTTGATAGGGATCACCATCCATAAACTATTTCAATCTTGAGCCCGCCATCCCTGGAGTCTGTCTATCAATTTGTATATTGTGGAACATCGAGTGTTGTTTGGAGGACACAGAACAATAGAACTACAATTTTTATCCAACCAGCCCGCAAGTCCACCTATCAATTTGTATATCACAAAACTCTGGGTGTTTTTTTTAGGACACATAACTATAGAGCTATCATATCAACAAGAGGCCCTTAAAATTCAAATTCGTTGTTGTTATACTTGGGGTGATAGAATTTAAAAAACTTTGTTTTGTTTACTCCATTTTTTTTTAAATAAGAGAATTAACATCCTTTAATAATTTTATTTAATTAAATTGTACAGTATCAATATTTAATATTAACAATTTAGTATTTAGAAATAATGTTTTTAGATGATGTTTTATAGTTGATAGGGATCACCATCCGTAAACAATTGCAATCTTGAGCCTGCCAGCCCTAGAGTTTGTCTATCAATTTGTATATCGCGTAACTCTGAGTGATGTTTGGAGGACATGAAACAATAGAAGTGGAATGTTGAGCCAGCCATCCCGCAAGTCCACCTGTCAATTTGTATATCGCGGAACTCTGGGTGCTATTTGTAGGACACGAAACAATAGAAGCACAATTTTGAGCCTGCTAGCCTGAGAACCCACGATCCAAAAAGTGGCCAAGTATGGAATGAGGGATCCATACATGCTCTATAAAATATCATGTCCATACTTTATAAAAGTACATATTTAGTATGTATAATTATTTATTAAAACCATTGACTACCATAAATTTTCTTGTAGCTTTTCGAGGCTTCTCTTATACAGGAAGATCCTGGAAACTATAAGCATGGATCGTTGTATCTATTCCTTGATTGAAGAGCATGTTCACATGTTTAATGCACTTCATAGTTGTTGTTAAAACCATCAATGGGGATTTATTAAACCAATTCTCGCTTCCGAAAATTTCCATCCCCTTTATTTTTTGCCCTCTTCTTTCCGTTTCTAGTTACTTACTCGATTTTTGGAAAATTTCTAGGTGCGAAAGTTGGCACAATCACGTCTTCATATTTCCACTTACTTTTATATCACCAGCCCGACCGACCACTTCCCCGTTTCATATTGTACAAAATTTTTGGATCGCAGGTTTTTGAATAGGTGGGTTACCAGATAGGAGGGTTCAACATTGTGTTTCCATTGTTCTTCCTATTGCAAAAACCACATGTACTTCCGCAATCTACAAATTAGAAAACAAATTCCCCTTTATCTCGTTTTTTAGCACTTTTTCTTAATCGATGAACTTAGTAAAATTAATTACCTAGAATAATTTGAAATAAAAGAATATATACTATGTGAAGTCTAATGGAACAATCATATGAACGAGAGGACATTAAAATTCAAATTCATCATTGTTATACTTGCAGTGAAGCTAACAGTACAAAAAAATTACTTAAACATCAAAAAATTGATTTTCTTGTAACTTTTCGACGCTTCTCTTATACAAACATATCCTGGAAACTATAAACATCGCTCGTTGTATATATTCCTTGATTGAGGAACCTGTTAAAATTTTTAATGCACTTCATAGTTACTGTTAAGACTATCAATGGGGATTTCTTACAATAATTCCTACTTCCGAAAATTGCCATCCGCTTTCTTTTTTTCCCTCTGCTTTCCCTTTCTGGTTACTTAATCGTTTTTTGGAAAATGTCTAGCTACGGGATTTGGTGGATTCACATATTTAGATTTTCAATGTTACTTTTATATCACCAGTCTGACCGATCGCTTCCCTGTTTCATATTGAACAAAAATTTTGAATCGTGGGTTCCTGGATAGGCGAGTTCAACATTGTGCTTTCATTGTTCTGCCACCTGCAAACAACACCAGGACTTCCGTGATTCACAAATTGGAAAAAAAATTCCCCTTCATCTCGTTTTCTTTTTCTTTTTGTTTACTTGGTCCTTTTTCTGAATGTATCATTCTTTTATATACAATACTCAAATTTCTACAATATACAAATTGCTTTCTCAACATTACGCTTCCATTATTCCCTTATGTACAAACGGCACCTGAAATTATGCGATATACAAATTGATGGCCGAAAATTTTCACTGACATACAATTTGACCATCAACCCCTCACGTCTCCTGGGTATATCTTGTGACCCTTTTTTTTGTAACCCACCTGACCTCTTTCCATACCTGGGCATTTCTTGGAATCTGTTTCGCAGGTTGGCAGGTGGACGAAATGTACAATGCTTGGTCACTCTTTGCCATCCCCACTACCTTCGTACTTATTTCTAGATATGCAATTATTAATATTTAATGCTAGTAGTTCATCGTGCAGGAACCGTTAAGATTGTCATTAATGTCCGGAAGGTCGGAGAATATTTGTCATTACTATGAATTAAACCAAGATTTGCAGAGAAGAGTGTTATCCTTTCCAAGTATTCATTTCAAACATGATGCAATATCTTTCGTGCGTCGGCCGGTTGGCGCCTTTAAGAAATCTCTAATTCTTAATCGCTCTTCATCGTCACCACCACCTTCGCACTTTTTTCTAAATATGCAATTAGTAATCTTTAATGGTAACATCTCATTACGCATGAACCCTGTAGATTGTTATTGATCAACAAAAGGCTCGAGGAGGTATTCCATTGATACACATTAAACCAAGATTTGTGTAGGGTTATATTATCCCTCCCAAATTTTCATTTCAAACATCGTCTGGAGAAAAAAAAAAAAACTCGTTAACTTATGGCAGCAGTTATGTCCACATATAGTAAACACCTTAGGGCATGATGGCCAAAGGTTCCAATATTATAGGGCATATTCTTACTATTCATCTCCCTCAACCCAGGAGTTAAAAAGGAGATGGTCCCTTGGTACACTGAGAGATATATTTCAAGTCAAAGAGTTCCAAGGCAACCCTACCTGCTCAAACAACATGCCCAATTGCATTGATGGTTGGCGCAGAGGTTCATTCCATGGATTTAGAGCTGGAAGAAGATGATCTGATGGACAATGATACGACAATGGATGATGGAAATGTAAAGACAGTTCCCACTCCTGTGCCCAAATTGAAATCAACCATAATGGGTGGAACTTTCTGGTTCACTGATGGTGGTCCTGATAACACCAAAATAAGGAGTTTCACAAAAGAAACCGACGTTGAACGCAATAGCCGCTTTGCAGCTCGAAGGTAGGAATCACAGAGGTCCAAATTAGTCTGTTGTGGGTGGAATTATTTCACGATAATGAAATGATTTGCTGATGCTCCCAGAGATATATTTATGGCCAAAAAACTATTCAATTGCAGGACCACTATCCTTTTCTCTGGATCTAAAACCAACATCTTAGAGAATGAGGACCATCAATCCCACTGGTGCAAGGAATATTCCTACTAGTCATCTCCTTCCACCTAGAATGGACTAATTTGGGCCTTTGGCCATGCAACCTGTGTCCCCGAAGTTTTCGACTGTGGAGAGGTGGTTTCTTGGTGTTTCCTAACTTTTAGTTAAGGGATATTCCATTTTCCCTACAACGTTTTTCATCTTCTTCCTCACAAGAAGCTTCTCAGAATTATCAATTTTACCACAGGATGATCCATCGAGGAGAAAAATGCAAGGATTTCCTAAAAAAAAAGAACGATAATTAGTTTTGTATGCATGTTGAAGAGCCTCTCAATGGCTCCTGCATGTTGCATATCCCGTGACTTTGTTTGTGGAAGATATGTTCAATTCTGGGTCTAATTTCTAAGGATAGATATATAGTGTTTAATGTTCTTTTTTTTTAATGGATTTACTATTAAAAAAAAATTATTTGGAGTCTTGGTTGTTGCTTATTTTCTATATTTAACACCTCTTCTCATTGGCATGGTTCGGTAGTCTCCTAGTTCTTTGATATTATATTTTCTTAGGTAATTTGTTCTAAAATGGAGCATATAACAATTATATGACAATGTACTGTGTCGATCCATGAGGCTTTTATGCAAATGAAAAATGAGTTCCAGACAGTTTCAAACCAACGTTCAATTATATTTGTAATGCAGATAGAACATAGCAATACCAAATCACAATGTTGCAACAAGATCGTCATTCTTGTTTCTAGACATGCAATTATTAATCTTTAATGATAACAACCCATAATACAAGAAGTTTAATACTTAATTTAATATGTTACAGTCATAGAAGAATGTATCAAGAACACACTTACACCTACAAGTTGTAATAAAATCTAATCTTCAACAAAGAATTTGCTGACAATTACTAGAAAATGATGGTTTTGCAACAATGGGGCTTGTTTGAAACCAATTCGCGCTTACAAAAATTATCCTCCACCTTTCTCTTTTCCCACTCTTTTATCCTGTGTAGTTTGTCTTCCTGGTTACTTAATTGTTTTTTCTAAAAATGCCTTCCTACACGGGTTGGCAGATTCACACGTTTCGACCGAGCACTTCCCCTTTGTCTAAATTGCACTTTCCATTGTTCTGTGACCTGCAAACAACACTCTAGCTTCTGTGATATGCATATTTACTTATGGACTCCCACATCATCGCCTATTCCGTGTTACACATTTTGCACAAAAAAATTCCGATATATACAATTTGACACTCGGGGCCTTACGGCTCCTCTGGAACCCACCACCATATTTTGAAGCCCGTCTAACTGCGTTCCACATTTGACAAGTTCTTGACATCTCTTTGGCAGATCGTCGAGTTTGTGGGTTCAGGAAACTTCAAATTTCTATATGTTGTTTCATGTGCCCACTACCTTCATATTTATTTCCATGTATATGAAATATGTATACAACTTATCCAACAACATACATAAAACATCTTTCCAAGGAATGGAATATCTATTGCAGATTTGGATATATTGGACCTTTTTTTCCCTCTTCTATACTTGACCAAATTGATGTTTATTTTTCCCCTCTACTCTCTCTTTCTCGTTACTTAGTCATTTTTCCAAAAATGTGACTCCAACCAACCAGTAGCCATTCAATTCCTAGGCACTTTTCAGATCGTGAATTCCCAGACAGGTGTAGTAGCCGAATAAATTTAACATCAATTAATTACACAAACATAACAATAACTTCTACTTGATTTTAGAAAATTTAATAATTCCTTTTAATTTAGCACATACATATGTTAAATTTATCAACGAATATTAATTTTATAACAGAATAAAACAAATACGTAAATTTAAAATACATTGGTCTGATGCTAACCCTCCGCTTTCCACTTGCCTTGTTGACCTTCCTGCTGCTGCCTTGCCCAGCTTGAAGCCACAGACCAACTCTGCACAAAATCGAGTTTCCACCCTGCCAACTAGGAAAACTACCTAGCTCCAGGATACCATATGGATATCCTAGCCCCCGTGCCCAAAACCCCCAGCAAACCGATGCCCCCTGTACTAATCCTCCCGACTACAGAACTCAATCTCTCCTCCCCCCAAATCCAAGAGAAACTCCCTCACAATAAAATCCCCCGTAGAATGATAATCCCTTCCTTTGTAACCTCCTCCGCTCATATCCTCCTTCACCTCCCTTTCTCCTCATTTATTTCCTTATCCCTGCATTCATTCCCTTATCCACATAGTTAATGCCCCTTATCCCATTATTCATGTTCCTTATCCATTTATTAATGCCCCTTATCCCCTCCGTATACGTAATCTTTAATTTAACAATATAATTT